>SNQJ01S0015726.1:168816-207299 GCA_010110895.2 Picea sitchensis | reverse complement strand
TAGGGTTTCACTTTCTGGGAGATCTAGCCACTGAAAAGGTGCGCTCTAAGTGCCAAAATGATCCTTGGGGGAGGGCACAACTTTCTAGGTGGTTTCGAGGTTGAAAAGATTCACCAACAAAAAGCCTTAATTTTTAGATACGGTAACAGTGACGTTTTTCCTCTTGCGAAATATGCTTCCTTCAGGTTGGCTCTGATTCCATGTTAATGTTTATGCCATTATTATAGGTCTTTGCATTTCAATAGATAAGAGCATCATAAGAACAATATCACTGAGAAATACACATTCACAAGAGACACAACATTTATCCTGGGAAATCCTCTAGGGGAAGAAAACCCAACAAAAACTTCCTTATCATAAATAACTTATACAATGTTCAAAAGATAACTCAAACCAATACAGATAGTCCTCCCCAAGAGATGTGCCACTCTTCTTCTCCTCTCTCTAATTGGTAATTGCAACTTTCCTCATAAGATAATGAGCAAGTGAGTTGTGTGATAATGTGAGGTGATAGCCTCCCTATATATACAAGACTGGCACGTGTGAAAGGGTTTCACTAGCAGGGCCAACCTCTCACTCTGGGTGGGTAAAACCACCTTTAATTAATTCTGGGTCTTCAATAATAACTGTTGGGGCCAACTTCTTATTCTGCCTATTACAATTGTCCGATGACCAATCCGCAAAAGGGGATTTGCTCCTAATACAATTACCGACATGATTAATCCTCAATGGGGATTAATCCTATGAATAAAATAACAATAATAATAAGAATACTCTTCGCAGTTACATTATTTCAACACCTTTAGAGTTGAGCAATGCTGTGTTAAGGTTGTATGAAAATGTGATTTCTAAGTTCAGGAATGTCGAGGCTTGGTTGGAAGAAATTAATTGCGATATAGGAGTTACGCAAGGTTTTCCCCTATCCCCTGCCATTTTTGGCATTTGCATTGACAATTTAGAGTCATATTTGGAAGAAGTAGGTGGTATCGGCAGTACTTTAGCTAGAATAGTCATCGTTCTTCTTCTTTACACTAATGCTATTGTTTTTATGGCAAGGTGTCCCTTTGATCTCAACAAGAAACTAACAATTCTCAAGGAGTTTTCTTCTAGCATGGGTATGTTAGTAAACACCAACAAAACAAAGTTATGATAATCAAACACAAAAATATCACTTACTCTAATTTTGTGTATGACAATACCAACTTAAAGGAATTTATTTCATACAAATATCTTGGAGTTGACCTTCAACACAAGATTTACTGGAACTATAACATTGAGAAAATGATTAATGGAGGATAAAAATATTATTGCAATCTTGAAAATAACTATAAATTAACATACTTCTAGTTGTGGGGAAAATAAGAAAATCCTCTTTAAGAATCTCATCACTCTTGTTATCTTATATGGATGTGAATTTTGGGGCCACAACATATATAGAGAATCATGGAGGAAGATTGAGTAAATCCATTTTTTTTTTTGTAATGTATAATCTTAAAATTAAAAACAATATTCCCTATCCTATCCTCCTTATAGAAGTTGTTTTGTCCCCCATCAAGAGTATGACTATGACTAGGTACCTAATGTATAAGCACAAAATAACTAACATGAAAGGCAAGAGGATTCCTAATTGCTTCAAAATACGATCAAAGTCACTTATGAATTAAGAGGGGTTGGAATAAATATGCTACATACTGGTTAAATCATTGGAGAATAGAGGAGGAGGTCACTCTACATAATATTAATACCATTAAAAATACTATCGCATCTAAATTTAAAGAGAAATTGTGGTGCAATAAAGAAATAGAGGATATGAAAAAATTAAGATGCTATAAAGAGGTCATTAACCCCATTCTAGAACAACAAAATCATATTTCTACGATAGCTAGCTTGAAACTGAAAATCAACATTGTTAAACTAAGAATGAACTCTCACAAACTCCATAGTGAAACATGGCATTGAACAATTCTTAAAACACCGATGGTTAAAAGAATTTTCCATCCTTGTGATACTAAGAAGGTGGAGGATGAAAATAACTTTATCTTAGAATGTTTTGTGTATGCCCACATTAAATCTTAATTTTCAAATATTTGTAACAATATTAATACCATTAAAAATACTATTGCATCTAAATTTAAAGAGAAATTGTGGTGCAATAAAGAAATAGAGGATATGAAAAGATTAAGATGCTATAAAGAGGTAATTAACCCAATTCTAGAACAACAAAATCATATTTCAATGATAGCTAGCTTGAAAATGAAAATCAACATTGTTAAACTAAGAATGAACTCTCACGAACTCCATAGTGAAACAGGACATTGGACAATTCTTAAAACACCGATGGTTAAAAGAATTTTCCATCCTTGTGATACTAAGAAGGTGGAGGATGAAAAGAACTTTATCTTAGAATGTTTTGTGTACTCCCACATTAAATCTTAATTTTCAAATATTTGTAACAATATCAACCTTCCTAACGTATGAACTCATCAAAACTATGGGGATTTAGGAAAGTTTATGTCCAATGTTTTTGAGCATAGAAACAAATTTCTAAAGAAAACCAACAAATCATCTTACCAATTTTCCTAAGGTTCAATAGACCAATGGCAATTTTCGTGGACAACAACTAGTTGATGTGGGTGAATTCCCTTCATTAACTACACATGTTTACTTGGAGTAAGGGCCTAATTAGACCTTTATCTATTTAGAATGGAAAACCCTCTAGATTCTAGCCCAACTTTCGTTACTATTTAAATAGATTTAATTATAAAGTTCCTACAACTATTATAATATAAGTTATCCTATTGTAAATCTTCCTAGCTAGGAATTAAGAGCTATGATCAAATATGGAACCAAATGAAATGAATGCAAATAATAGGTAGGAATTATTTCATTGAATTACTATTTGTAGAAATTTTGAATAGCAAGATGAAGGCGGAGGTGAGCTTACTATTGATCATAAAGCTACAATTCCACACCTCTATGTTATCAACATTTTAAAGTAAGAACAAAAATAAATAAAATGAATATGAGAAGAAGTCAACAACTATAATATCCAATCTTATAGTGATTGTAGCAAATATGAATAGCAAATACTAATATAGGCTAAGTATACACCATAATTTATCTCTAAAACATGGCCAACAATCTTCTCAATTAACAAGAAATAAGTTTACAATACCTAACAAAATCCCTTTCTGCTTAGTTTACATTGTACTTGTATTAAAAAAATGAATAAGGGGAAGTTGAAAAGTTTCAACTTCTCAACCCTTTTTATTCTTCATTTATCTTTTGTTAAGATATTTAGACACTTAGGAGTTAGTTAAATTCAACTTGATATCATATGTCTTTAGGTAAAATCATAGATGATTTTAGGGGCTAAATTTCACAAATGGGCTAATTTTCCATGGTTTTCCCAAAAAAAGATTGGCTAATTTCCATTTTTTTCTAAAAACGATTCGCCTAAATTCCATAGAATAAAATTATTTTACCTTAACAATCGCCAAAATTTTATAGAAACTATATAAAATCCTTAGAAATTTTAATATTTTTACAAAACTATCGCCAAACATTTTACATTTTGCATAATAAGGACTAGTAATATTAGCCCATATTTCTACATTTTAATATAAATTTCCATCCTTAAAATCATCCCTGGTAAAAGTGTGTTTCTTATTGTGCATTAGTAGGCATTTATAGTTATGTAATCTAACGTTCATGATATGTCCTAGACATAGAGTGATCTGATGACTCATATTCTCCTCGATCTTAATGACTATATTGATCTGTGGATTAACACCTTGTTGGTCCATGATATCTATTTAAAGAGCATGGAGGGTCATTTTTTGATGATTTATCGTGAGAAACTCTTTTTTAAAATATTTTTCTTTTACCTTAATATATTGCCTCAAGTGGCCATGTTGGTTGGGGCCCTGATTGTTTTCCTCTTTGAGGGTTTTAATCACATAAAAACATCGGTGTATTGATATTTGACCTAGTTGTGTGAATGGTTACCGAAGGTGTTCATCCTATGCAGGAATAACTTGTTTTGTCAAACATGGTATCAAAGATCATTTGAAGACCCACTCTCATTGTAGATCAAGATTTGAAGATGTATTGCCACATTTATGGGTTCTACTATTTCTATGCATTTTTGGGCCAAGAGGATTGTTCCATTTTGTTCGGAGTGCTACTTTTAGTTGGGAAAACTTTTCATTTCACTCAAAAATGTTTCTATTTTCCTAAGATATGATCATTTTTGTCAGATTCAGAGGTATAAATTCGAAATACACCCTTTTTTAATATTTTGGTTTTCTAATTTTTATTCCTGGATTTCTACTCTTTCTGGTCTGCATATGCTCTTTGTCATGTGCTCTGTGTGATCTTGACAAATAGAAATAGAGCATAAAATGTTTTCTTTTCTATGTGTTCTCTTTTCTCTATGCTTTATGCAATCTCAACAAATTGGAAATCAAAATCAAAATTGCATTTTCCAAGTACGCTAACCAAGATCTTATCCCATTGTTGTTGAGATTCAATTTTTTTTCAAAATTTCATTTGTTTTTTTCTGCATTTGCGTTGAATTTTTTTACAAGAAAAAACAAGGGTTTTGGGGGTAAACACGCACTTCGTGACAAATAAAAAAAATAAAAAATCCTTTCCTTCATTAAAATTATTATATATTTTGCACTATCTCACTTCATTGAAAGTTGCTTTATTTAATAAGAGATATTTAGTTCAAGTCTTTATTTTTTAAATTACTTTTTGAAAAGTTCATGCAAACTTGAGTTATCTCATAACTTCATTGTAAAGTGCATTTCACTTAAACTATAAAAGTGAATCATTATAAAGTAACTTCAATATTATTTTTTAGTTACTTTTTGCATACAACATTAATTTATAAAATAACTTCATTGTAAAACTTATTCTCATTTATTCTATAAAGGTGGATCACTTCATAAATAACTTATTTGTAAAAGTGAGCTTATAGGAAAAATTTGAAAAGGAAGGGATTTTTTTTTTACTTAGCCACCTTATTGTGTATCTATCACCACATGAGTGAACTTCTACCTGCCATGTGGTGCTTTGGTTACAATTTATGCATTTTTTAAAAATGACATAATTTTCACATCATAAGTACATTTTTAGTGTCGTTTTTTTAAACAACCTACTTTTTCGAGAGCTTTCCATCTAGATAGTTGGTTTCGGCTTTTGAATCTATTTTATATGAATATTTTAATATGGCTTCTCCAAGTGATTTTTTTCTTACAAGTACCAACTACTTCTCATGGAAATACAATATGGAGAATGTACTGAGAATTAAAGAATTTTACTTGATTACCTTGAGAAAAGAACAAGCCCCCATTGATGCTGAAAATAAAGCCAAATGGGATAGTAAAAAAAATGAAGCATATGGTCTAATCGAAATTTCCATCTGTCTTGATTTATGGTTTCTGTTGAAATTACTAAGAGAACTGAGAGGGGGTAGGGGGGTGAATCAGTTGTTATTGTTCTTAAACAATATTATGCCTATTAAAATATTATTAATCTTCTCCATGTGATCATCAAAATTATGCTAGACATGAACAAAAGAAATAATAACCATCAATCACACATATAAAATACACAGAGACATATATTCATGAGGAAAGACATAAAGGGAGAAAACCTCTTCTTCTTAGAATGATAAGAAGTCTTTTATGTTCTGTACATCATCTTTCTTTGAGCACCAACTCAAAATGAGGCTACAACCTCTTCTTTAACAAGATGCAACTTGCTGAGAGTACCAAACCTCAGGTTTCTCTAGCACCCACTAGAAGGAAGCACCAACTCCCTGAGTGTTCCAACACCAACTGGATGGAAGCACCAACTTCCAGTCACACAGGCACCAACCTGTATAACAAAGAGAAATGGTTCTCCCTTGCACCACCCTACCACCCTAGTTTTTCTGGATGTAACCAAATGGAATCCACAACTCCCTGTGTTCAAGCACCCACTTGAAACTCAAAGGACAATAGTCCTCCCTAGCACCACCCTACCACCCTGATCTATAAATCTTTGTTACTGAAATTTATTACAGCAATACAGTATTTATCAATGACTTACCAGTCTCATCATTGTTCTACTACACTGTTATGCTCTGCCTGCATCAGTGTCTTCCTGCTCACATCTTCTTGCGCTTTTTGTTCTTTTTCTATGTCTCTGCATGTGCACCACGAATTTCTCTTCCTCTCTCAGATATGTAATTTTTTTCTATCTCATTCTTCTGCGTTTTATGCTCTGTGCGCCATGTCCATTCTATGCGCTACGCCTCCCTTCTTCTCTTCCCCGCATCAATTCATCCCTTGTTCTACAAGCATGACTCTCACAATTAAAGAAGCCCCACCTTATCTTCTTTGTTCTCTGTATTTTGTCACGCCAAGTCCTCTACTAGATGATGCTCCCAACTCTTCGTATTCTCTAGCAGTTATCCACAGTCTGTTAATCATCAATGGTTGTTATCCTGAGATTCTTGGCTTCTCTAGAAGTTACAGTCTTCGACACTTTTCCATCTGTCAATTGTCTCTATGATGATCCTTCATTTCTCTGGCAATTATCTCGAGACTCTTCAGCTCCTCTGGCGATCATCCAGAAGCTCTTCGAATTCTCTGGCAAATACAATCAGTCGTTTCTGGCAGTTAAAATCAGTTTATTCTGATAGTTACAGAGAGAACCTCCACGCGCTCATCCCTTTGGTGCCTTTTTCCTTCCTGAGAAAACTACATAGTGGGAACTAGCTTTTCTAGCTAAGCCCCTTCCTTTTATGTGACCACGAACTCTGATCAGACGCCTATCGAAAAGGTGCTTCGTGACTTCACGCATCATATATTCTGCTGTGAATCACCTTGATTTTCCCAACTCCCGATCTTTGAAGAGGAGCCTAGAAATGCTAGCTACTTGATTTATTCTCAGCTGACATGACCTCTGGCTATGACCACATGCCAGTCAAAAAGGTGCTTCACAACTTCGCATTTCATGATCTCACGAGTTATCTCTCCTCCATTCTTCGAATTTTGAGCTCCCGAACTACAAACTTTGTCATGCGAGATCAACGACCCATGACATTCCTCGATCGACGATCCAATCTCTCCTTCACACTTCAAGATTTCACGACTCGCAATGTCGGAGGTTAGAAAACCTCATTTCTTCGATTCCTGAACTCGTGCTTGTGTCAGATCAACAACCCACGACATTCTGTGATCAACGACTGTGATCACCTTCGTGAACTTGGACGTCAGGATTTTTCTCTTCTCCTATCTCTAATTCCTCGATTTGTGAATCAACGCAATGTTGATCTCTTGCCTCGTGTCCTTCCTCAATGGATGACCATGATTCATTCACAACTTTCAAATGTTGAATAACTCATGGGTTTATCCTCTTTGCAACTCCACTGGATATAATGGCCCATGGCTATTAGTTCCTCTTCTCTCTAGGGACCTCTACTGTCCTTCGAGAATGTCAATGGCTCCTTGCCAAATAACTTAGCATCGACCCTTCTGAGCTTAACTCCTTTTGCAAACTCACAGATTCTAAGGAATCCAGCGCACGCTCCTTGCGACCTTCATGATAACCTTTGGCTATCTGGAAACTCCAACACTGTACCCAGTGCTCATCCTCCTGAGCTTGTAGACAAAAATTTCTCATGGTCTAGTCATTCCCGATGCTATCATCTCTCCTTTCATGTTTTCCATCAATGCTACCAATATTCCATTGTCGTTGTTGTTCTTTCCATCAATGACAAGCACACTCTTTCTGTAAACATGCCAACAATATCACCCTTTGGCATTGGTGGAAACCCTGAAAGGCTGCACTATTCTTCTTAGACCTTCAACTGTAGCATCCAGACCACACCGTTTTCTCCCCCCTTGACATCAATGTCAAAGAAAATTGAGACTGAATCTATTCCCCCCTGATTAGAGATACAATAATAACTCTCCCCATGATTATATATTCTATGAGAACTCTCCCCCTGATTAGATAGTCTATTTTAACTTGATAAGAGGGTCAGGCCCAACTTATGGTGTAGATACTGAAATTGAGTTGTTGCAAGTGGTTTAGTGAAGATATTAGCAATATGATATTTGGATGGAATATAATTCAGCTGAACAACTCTGTTTGTAACCCGCTCTTTGAGAAAATGATACTTTATTGGTATATGCTTAGTCTTGGAATGAAGCACAGGATTCTTGGAGACACTAATGGCACTAGTGTTATCGTAGTGAAGTGGAATGGGATCAGTATAAGTTACCTTCAAATCTGCAAGAGTTTGAATCATCCATAATATCTGAGTGCAACAAGTAGCAGAAACAATGTACTCGACCTCTGTAGTTGATAAAGAAATAGATCCTTGCTTCTTACTAAGCCATGCGACTAATGAATCACCTAAGAAGAATGCACCTCCACTGGTGCTCTTTCTTTCATCCAAACAATTTTCCCAATCAACATTTGAATATGCAGTTAATTAAAAATTTTGATTTCTTGAATACCAAAGACCATAAGTCATTGAACCTTTCAAATATTTGAATATCCTCTTGACAGCTGCTAAATGACCTTTTTTAGGAGAAGACTGATAACGACCTACCATTCCAAAAACTTGCATTATATCAAGATGAGATGTTGTGATGTACACAAGACTGACTATCATTGATCGATATGTTCTTTGATCAACATCAGGTGAAATATCATCTTTACTGAGATTTCAACCAACCACCATAGGTGTACTAACACGAGAGGAATCTTCCATCTGAAACTTCTTCAACATCTCTTTCAAATACTTTTCTTGAGAGATAAATAACCCCGCAGAACTCTAATTGATTTGTAAACCAAGAAAATATGACAATTCTCCTATCATGGACATCTCAATCTCAATTTGCATAGCATTAGAAAACCACTGAATATAAGGGTCATTAGTACATCCAAAAATAATGTCATCTACATAAACCAAAACAACTAATAAATCATCACCTTCAGAATTAATGTATAGATTATTGTCAACAATACCTTTCTTGAACCCTTTGTCTTGTAAAAATTTGTCCAGTCTATAATACTAGGCTCGTGGTGCCTGTTTCAGTCCATATAAATCCTTTTTCAACTTGCATACATAGTGAGGATTATCTGTCAGTGAAAATCCTTCAGGTTTCTCCATATATACTTCTTCTTCTCGATCTCCATTAAGAAATGTTGACTTAACATCCATCTGATATACTTTAAAGTTCTTATAACATGTATAGGCAAGGAACATTCTGATGGCTTCCAATCTTTCCATTGGTGCAAAGGTTTCATCAAAATCTGGTCCTTCAACTTGTGCATACCCCTTATAGACCAATCTGGCTTTATTCCTAACAATTTGTCCTTGTTCATTCATTTTATTCTTAAACAACCATTTGGAGCCTATTACATTCTTATTTGCATGTCTGGGAACAAACTCCCATGTATTGTTCTTCTCTATCTGATCAAGCTCTTCATTCATAGCTCTAATCCAATCGTCATGCTTGTTGGCTTCATCAAAAGTTCTGGGTGCAATCATAGATAGGAACGCAATATGAGATTGTTCTGAGTCTTTAATCAATTGCCTTCTTGTATGAACTCCTTTATTTCTATCACCAATTATTTGTTTTTCGGGATGATTCTTTCTAACTGTTCTGAGAGGTGGTTTTGTTTATGTTTGTTGATATGAGTCTGTCTGAGTATTTGTATCTTCATCTGACTCAGAGTCTTCTCTTTGTGATTCTTGGACCTACTCATCTTCAACTTCAACTATATCCTCTATGGTTGGTTCAATACTGCTTACATTTCGTACTAAGATTTCTTCATCAACTTTTATGTCAATACAATCAACCATTTTATGTAGCCTCTTATTATAGAATCTGTATCCTTTACTGTTTGTATCATACCCTAAGAATATACCTTCATCAACCCTGTCATCATATTTGCCAATATTTTCATCATTATTCTTGATATAACACTTATTCCCAAAGAATTTAAAATGCTTGATTGAAGCAGGTATTCCAAACCATAGTTCATAAGGAGTCTTGTCACTTTGTGGCATGAGATTTGCTTTGTTAAGAATATGTACAATTGTATGAATTGATTCTACCCAATGTGTCTGAGCAATATTCCTTTCAATCATCATTGATATTTCCATCTGCTGAACTGATCTACTCTGCTTCTCAACTACTCCATTTTGCTATGGAGTCCTTGGAATAATATACTCTCTTTTGATCCCATGTTTATCACCAAAATCTTTAAAGTCCCCTGAACTAAACTCTCCTCCTCCATCAGACCTTACGACCTTCAATCTTTTTCCTGTTTGATTCTCAGTCAGAGCCTTAAACACTTTGAATTTTTCCAATGCTTCAGATTTTTCTTTCAGAAAGGAAACCCATGTAAGTATAGAATAATCATCAATAATCAACATGAAGTAATTTTCTTTTCCTGTACCTTCCTTCTTTGATGATCCACATAAATCCATATGTACTAACTGAAGAGGTTTTTCTGTTGATGGAAAGTTCTTAGATTTAAACTGTGTCTGAGTAAGCTTTCCTATTTGGAAAGGCTTACATATAGAATCATATGGCTTTGATATCTTTGGAAGATATTTTACTGCTGCACTATTTCTAGGTTTGATTAGATGATCAAAATTTAGGTGTCCAAGTCTCCTATGCCATAGCCAACTTTCATCATACTTACTTAAATGAAATTCTTCTTTATCTTCTTTCAAAACATAGACATTGTTTTCTGTTCTTATGCCCTTTGCAATCAACTATCCCGAGTTCACAGATTGTATTTTACAACCTTTAGAAGTGAAAACAACTTTACATCCTCTGTCACAAACTTGACTGAAACTAACCAGATTATGTTTCAGACCATCTACAAACAAAACATCTTGAGATTTCCCTTTTACATTACTTAGACTTACCATTCCTTTACCTTTGATTTTTACTGGTGCATCATTTCCAAAATTTACATTCCCTGATTTGCTTTCACTTAGGGTCAGAAACTTGATTTTTTCTCTAGTCATATGTTTGGAACATCCACTGTCAATATACCATGGGTTATTTTGTCTTTGGGATGACACCACTAATCCACACTTGTCATCTTCTTTCTTCTTCCAAACCTTGACATTTTCAGAAGAGGGATTTAAATCTGGCTTATAGTTCTTTAAGAGACACTCTGTAGCTTTATGTCCATAATTATGGCAAATGTAACATTCTGGTTCATTGAATAAAGCATCATAACAATTTTTATGCTTAACCTGCATCTTTTTTGTAAGTTTTAAACCTGTGAAGTAAAACAATGCATATAGATTCTTAAGCAAAACATAATTTAATTAATGGCTCATACACAAAGTACACAGACATGTTATACTGGAAACCCTCAACTGGGAAAACCTTTCTTATATCCATTATATCGAATTTCACCATTCACCATACAATATATGTACAATATTTTTAGGTATTTCGTAGATACCAAAACACTAATCCCTTAATCTGGGATTAATTTACAAAACAACTAAAAATAGGAAAATCCGCTAAAAATAGAAAAAACCGCCCAGACGCAGTTGTCATATCTAACACGCCCACACACACACATGCAAAGAATATAACACATACCCAACATTCTCCCACTTGTTGTTTTCTTTGCATGCAAGGGTCCAGGGGATTATATAGTCAACAATCCAGGGCAAAAATTCCCGCTGTTACTCTACACTAGGAGAACTTTTCTATGCTCACAGACTTTGTCAATGAATTTGCAACATTCTTCAAAGTGTCAACCTTTTCCAACAACAACTTCTTTTCCTCAACCATGTCTCTCACAAAGTGATACTGAACATCAATATGCTTTGTCTTCAAATGATAAGTTGGGTTCTTTGCCAGGAAGATTGCACTCTGACTGTCATAATCTAATCTCACTGCTTGTTGTACCAACCCAATACCTGAACACAATCTTTGTAACCATATTGCTTCCTTACATGCATGAGTGGCTTCCATGTATTAAGCTTCTGTAGTTGAGAGTGCCACTACAACTTGTCTTTTTCTCATCCAACCGATTTCTCCTCCAAATAGGTTAAACACATACCCACTTGTAGATCTTCTATGATCCATATCTCCATCCCAGATCAACAAATCCATGTATGTCCACCACTCTGTCCAATCTTGGTCTTCATTGGTAGCACAATCCATAACTGGTAGTGCCACGAAGATACTCGAAAACCCTCTTTGTTGTTGTCCAATGATCCTTCCCTAGTTTTGATATATACCTTCTCAAAACTCCCATTGCATGTGCAATGTCTGGTCTAGTACAAACCATTGCATACATCAAACTGCCAACTGCACTGGCATACGGAACAAGGGACATGTCCTCTTCTTATTCTTGTGTCTTGGGACACTGATCTGCAGATAAATTTACACCTATAGGAATAGGAACCTTGACCGGTTTACTTCCATGCATATTAAACCTCTACAATATCATCTCAACATATTTTCTTTGATTCAACCCAAGTTTCTTGTTTGCACGATCTCTTTTAATCTCCATTCCCATAATTAAGTTAGCAGCACTGAGATCCTTCATGTCAAATTTGGAGGATAGTTGTGATTTCACCTCCTTGATAAAATCCATGTTATCTACTACCAACAACATGTCATCAACATACAACACTACATAAATGAAGTGATTACCAACCTACTTGGAATATACACAGTGATCGACCCTGCTTCTTACAAATCCCAATCCAAGGATGTATGTGTCAAACTTTTGGTACCACATCCTAGGTGATTGCTTCATACCATATAGTGACTTCTTTAGCTTACAGACCAACTCTTTCTTTCCCTTCACTACAAAGACTTCTGCCTGCTTCATGTAGATTTCTTCTTCCAGATCCCCATGTAGGAATGTTGTCTTCACATCCATCTGTTCCACTTCAAGATCAAAACTAGCAACAATATATAAAATAAATCTAATAGAAGTTAACTTAGCAACAGGATAAAAAATCTCACCAAAGTCAAATCCCTCTACCTGGGAATAACCTTTTGCTACTAACCAAGCTTTGTATTTCTCCACTTTACCTTGTGCATTAAAATTCTTCTTAAACAACCATTTTCTATCAACAAATTTTCTTCCAGCAGGAAACTCAACTATATCCCATGCCTCATTCTTATCCAAGGAATCCATTTCTTCAACCATGGCCTTCTTCCAGAGTTTACTATCCTCTGAATTCATTGCTTCCTTGACAGTTCTGGGATCATCATTAGTAATACATAAAGAAAAATTGGAATGGAAATCAGGTGGACTATACCTTTCTGGTTGCATTTTATCTCTCACTGATCTCCTCAATACTGGGGTATGAGGTTCTTCTTCTTCTTCTTCTTCTTCTGCTTCCTCTTCTTCAAATGATTCAGATTTTGCATCATCCAACTCAAGCTCTATTTTCTCAGGTTCATCTTGCATTGGTAGGAATTCCTGTTTGGACACATCTTTTACCTCTCTGAAAACAACATCTCAACTATAAATAGTCTTCTTGGTTTCTGGGTTCCAAATTTTATAACCTTTCACACCATCTTTATAACCAATAAATATACACTTTTCATCGTTTTTATCCATCTTACTCATATTTTCCTTTGGAACATGTACATAAGAATCACAACCAAACACTCTAAGATGTTGAAGAGAGGGTTTTTTTTCCAGACCATACCTCATGTGGAGTTTTATCATCCAATGCTGATGAAGGCGATCGATTGACCAGGTAACATGTTGTACCCACTACCTCTGCCCAGAATTCTTGTCCTAACCCGACACTGCTGATCATGCTCCTTGAATTTTTCATCAATGTCCTATTCATCCTTTCTGCAACTCCATTATGTTGAGGAGTGTATGGAGTAGTCTTCTACCTTGTTATACCACACTTCTTACAGAATTCTTTGAAGTCATTTATGCAGAATTCTACACCATTATCTGTTCTCAATACCTTTATTTTCTTCTCTGTCTGATTTTCTACCAGAGCCTTAAACTCTTTAAATTTATCAAATACCTCATATTTCTTTCTAAGAAAATAAATCCATGTGTTCCTTGGAAAATCATCTATGAATGAAACATAATACATAGATTTACCTAGGGATGGAATAGGAACAGGTCCAAACACATCACTGTGTATCAACTCTAAGATCCCCTTTTCTCTTGTAGCACCAGATGGGAATCTTACTTGATTTTGTTTACCATATAGGCAATGTTCATAGAAATCAAAATCCAGAGTGCAATTAAACATACCTTCAACCATGTCTTTACCGTGTAGTGTTCGAAGGCCCTTTTCTCCAATATGTCCCAGTCTTTGATGCCATAGCATGGTCTTCTTTCCAGGGACAATATTGGTCTTGTATTCTTTATTTCTCTGTTCAGGGAAAACATAACTATTACACCCATTAGTATAAGTGCTTACCAACAACTTGTACAGAGTTCCACACCAAACTCCCCTCATCAACACCATTTCTCCTCGTACCATCTTGCAAGTGTTCTTTCCAAATACAGTATCCACTCCTACATCATCCATCTTGCTTACAGATATTAGGCTCCTGGCTAGTTTTGGAATGTGAAAAACCCCAAGGAGAGTTCTAATCCTTCCATCTTTTAGCAACAACTTAACCCTTCCACGTCCCAAGTTTTTTGCTGTTGAGTCATCTCCTAGGAATACATCACCACCATCGTATTTTTCATATTCAGAGAACCACTCCCTGTGAAGAGTGATATGGTATGACGCACCTGAGTAGATCAACCATACATCACGATCTGCATGTGTACTTGTAGATTCTAGGTAAACATCACCTCCTTCTTCAGTGGAGGTTTTCGCCTCTGTGGAAGAGGTACTATCAGATCCATTTGGTTTATCAACCCTCTTAGACTTGAAATCTTTCTTATAATGCCCTTTTTTACCACACTTCCAGCATTTCCTCAAAGATTTTCCAGGAGACTTAGATCTACCTGTAGATTTAGATCCCCCCCAGAAGGTTTACTAAGATTCCTGTCTTGGGTACGAACTCTTACAAATAAAGCATCTGTGCTATAACTATCCATGCTTTTTCGCCTCATCTCTTTAGATAACAAGGATGAAACTACATCCTGATTCTTCAATGTAGAATGAGTGGTACTACCAATTGCTACAACCATATTATCCCAAGAGTCTGGCAAAGAACAGAACAAAGTAATACACTTATTTTCTTCTGCAATCGTAATATTAACAGAGACAAGTTGACTTACCAGAGTATTAAAGGCATTTATATGTTCTGTCACATAATCTCCATCTTCCATCCTAAGATGATACAACTTCTTTCGAAGAAACAACTTGTTTCCCAGGGAATTTGATTGATACAAATTCCCCAACTTATCCCATAGTTCCTTGGCTGTAGATTCTCCCAAGACATTCAACAAAACTGAATCTTCCAGGCAGAGTCGAATGGTACTCCTTTCTCTTCTGTCCAACTTCTCCCAATCTTCCTTCGACATACCAGTAGGTGGTGTACTAGTAGTTTGTGTACTAGTAGGTTGTATACCAATATCTTGTGTGCTAGTAGACGATGTACTAGTAGGCTGTGTACCAGGATCCACAACGATCCATTGTTCTTTGTCTAGAAGAAGGTCCTCCATATTGAGCTTCCATAGCTCAAAGTTTTTACCATTGAATTTCTCTATCTTGATTCTAGAAGAGCTCGCCATTCCTCTTTCTATACTCGAATATCCACTACAAAAGTTCCCACTAAACCCAAGTTTATCACAGACCCAAGATAAACTTGATATATCAAGACCAAGCCAAACCCTCAACAACAAAGGTGTCCATCTGAAGCAAAAAATGAGCTCTGATACCACATGTAAGTTTTAAACCTATGAAGTAAAGCAATGCATATAGATTCTTAAGCAAAACAAAATTTAATCAATGGCTCATACACATAGTACACAGAGATGTTATATCGGAAACCCTCAACCGGGAAAACCTTTCTTCTATTCATTATATTGAATTTCACCATTCACCATACAATATATATATACAACGTTTTTAGGTATTCTGTAGATACCAAAACCCTAATCCCTTAATCTGGGATTAATTTACAAAACCGCTAAAAATAGAAAAAAACACTGAGACGCAATTGTCATATATGACGCGCCCACACACACACATGCAAAGAATATAACACATACCCAACATTTTTCCCAACCATCACATGATTTGCAGTTTGTGGTTGTTTGTTACTTGGCTGTCTCGTTCTTTGTTGTGGCAGATATTTATTCCTTGAGTATCTTGACTGCTCATATCTAAATCTTAAAGAATAATTTACAACTTTGTGACCAAAGTTAGAGCAGATAAAACAATATCCATAGAAAAATTATTTGTACCAGGAAAATGGTTGTCTTCTTTGAGCAAGTCAATTTCTTCCATGCTGATGATTTCCGTGAGCAGAGGATGCATTATTTCTTTGTTCTACATATTTTTTGTTGTCAATGATTGTAGACTTGACAAACTTGATGGATTCTTTGTTGCTTGGATTACCACTACTTGATCCTTCTTCATAACCCAAACCAGTTTTCAACTTTGGATTCCTTTGCTGATTCAAAATGGTGGCTAATCCTTCCGAGGCTTTAATACTTGTCATATTTTGATGATATAAGGCCTGAAATTTCTCTAGATATTTGCTGACAACCATTACTTTAGCTTCCAGAGCTTCACACCTCACCCTCTTCTTTGCTAATTGGTGTTTTAGAATATCTTCTATTTTCTTTGATTCTTCTAATTCTACTTTTAACAAAACAAGATCTTCACTCGATTCTCTACCATTCTTTTTAAACTGCATCAATAATTGTTTTTGTTTACTCTTCTTAAGTCTGGGTCTGTCAATCTCTTCCAAAGGACTGATTTGTTCACCGTCCAAATCAACCACAACTTCTTCTTCATTCATGTCACTACCTTTGTATTCATCATCAAGGTCTCCCATGGCCATAAGAATAAAATCATTCACCTTATCTTCACAAGATAAGTCACTAGATGTGTCTTCTGAGGAGTCATCATTATTTGCACACAAACTTTTATTTTTACTATATTTCTGAAAATTGTATTTCTTTTCATCATCAGAGTTTTGGTCTTTTTCTTTGTGAGGACACTTAGATGCAAAATGACCTATCTTACCACAGTTGACAAATTTAAATGGCATCTTGCCTTGGTATTTGCCTGATCCTTTCTTTAACCTCCTCACAAATTTTTCCTCAACATCATCTAATTCCGAATCAGTATTCTTGTCTACTTTAAAAGATGATTCTCTAGTGGTGGATTTATCTTTACTAATCCTCATTTCATAAGCAGTTAGATTTGCTAGGAGTTGATCAATAGATAGAGTCTTAAGATCATTCAGTTCTTCTATTGCATAAACTTTTGGATTAAATCTATCAGGCAGAGATCTTAAAATATTCTTAACTAAAAATGCGCCTTCAATCTTCTCACCAAGACCCTTCATGGCATTCACAAGCTCCTCAACTCTTAAGAAGTATTCACTAACTGTTTCACCATCATTCATCTTTATTTGTTCAAATTTCAATCTATATGTCTAAAGTTTGGCATCTTTTACTTTCACATTTCCTTCATAACTGCTAATACGTTTATCCCACATCTCTTTGGCACACTCAAGATGCATCACCTTTACAAATTCATATTCAGCAAGCCCACTCAAGATAACATTCATTGCCTTTGCATTGAATCTAAATTCTAACTTATCATCTTTGGAAGCTAGCACAACAGGTTTTGTATATCCAGTCTCTACAACATTCTAAACATTAGCACCTAAGGCCATAATGTATGTTCTCATTCTAACCTTCCAGAAAGAAAAATTTGTTCCATCAAACAGAGGAGGATTATTGGTTGAAGTTCCGTCATGACTTTTCATGTTTAAGCTTACTGATCTACATTTAAATAAAAGGAACCTGCTCTGATACCAATTGTTGAAATTACTAAGACAACTGAGAGGGGGGGGTGAATCAGTTGTTATTGTGCTTAAACAATCTTTTGCCTATTAAAATATTATTAATCTTCTCCATGTGATCATAAAAATTATGCTAGACATGAACAACATAAATAATAACCATCAATCACACATATAATATACACAGAGACAAATATTCATGAGGAAACCCATAAAGGGAGAAAACCTCTTCTTCTTAGAATGATAGGCAGTCTCTTATGTTATGTACATCATATTTCTTTGAGCACCAACTCAAAATGAGGCTACAACCTCTTCTTTAACAAGATGCAACTTTCTGAGAGCATCAACTCTCAGTTTTCTCTAGCACCCACTAGAAGGAAGCACCAACTCCCTGAGTGTTCCAGCACCAACATCTAGTCACACAAGCACCAACCTGTATAACAAAGAACAATGGTTCTCCCTTGTACCACCCTGGTTTTTATGGCTGCAACCAGATGGAAGCCATAAATCCCTGTGTTAAAGAACCCACTTGAAACTCAGAGGACAACAGTCCTCCCTAGCATCACCCTACCACCCTGATCTATAAATATTTATTACTGAAATTTATTACAGTGATACAGTATTTATCAATGGCTTACCAGTCTCATTATTGTTCTACTACACTGCTCTGCTCTGCCTGCACCAGTGTCTTCCTGCTCCCATCTTCTTACACTTTCTGTTCTTTTGCTCTGTCTCTGCATGTGCACCACGACTTTCTCTTCCTCTCTCAGATATGTAATTTTTTTCTATCTCATTCTTCTATGTTTTATGCTCTGTGCACCATGTAAATTCTATGAGCTACGCCTCCCCTCTTCTCTTCCATGCATCAGTTCATCCCTTTTTCTATAAGCATGACTCTCACAATTAAAGAAGCCCCACTTTCCCTTCTCTCTTCTCCGTCTTATTGTCATGCCAAGTCCTCTTCCAGATCATTCTCCCAACTCTTCATATTCTATGGAAGTTATCCACATTCTATTCATCATCAATGGTCGTTATCCTCAGATTCTTGGCTTCTTCGGTAGTTACAATATTTGACACTTTTCCATCTGTCAATTGTCTCTATGATGATCCTTCATTCCTCTGGCAATTATCTTGAGACTCTTCAACTCCTCTAGTGATCACCCTGAAGCTCCTTGAATTTTCTGGCAGATAAAATCAGTCATTTCTGGCAGTTACAATCATCCTGTTCCAACAATTATAGAGAGAACCTCTGCGCGCTCATCCCTTTGGCTCCTTTTCCCTTCCTGATAATACTACACAGTGGGTGCTAGATTTTCTGGCTAAGCCCCTTCCTTTTACATGACCACAAACTGTGATCAGATGCCTATCCAAAAGGCGCTTCACGAATTCATGCATCGTATATTTTGTTGTGAGTCACCTCGATTTTACCAACTCTTGATCTCCAAATAGGAGCCTAGCAACGCTAGCTCCTTCCCTTATTCTACATTGACGTGACCTCTGGTTGTGACCACACGCCAGTCAAAAAGGTGCTTCACGACTTCGCATTTCGCGATCTCGCGAGTTAGCTCTCCTCCATTCTTTGAAGTCCAAGATCCTGAACTTCGAACTTCGTCATTCCAGATCAACAACCCATGAAATTCCTCGATTGATGGTCCAGATCTCTCCTTCGCACTTTGATATTTCACGACTCGCAATGTCGGAGGTTAGAACACCTCCTTTCTTCAATTCCTGAACTTGCGCTTACGTCAGATCAATGACCCATGACATTCCTCGATCAACGACTGTGATCACCTTCACGAACTCAGACATCATAAGTTTTCGCTTCTCCTATCTATGATTTCTCGATTTGTGAATCAACGCAATGTTGATCTCTCGCCACATGTCCTGCCTCAATGGATGACCGTGATTCCTTCGCAGCTTTGGAGTGTTGAATGACTCCTGGGCTTATCCTCTTTGCAACTCCACTAGATCTAACGACCCATGGATATTAGTTCCTCTTCTCTCCAGGGTTCTCTACTATACTTCGATAATGTTGATGGCTCCTTGCCAAATAACTCGGCGTCAACCCTTCTGATCTTAACTCCTTCTGCAAACTCACGGATTCTAAGGAATCCCGCGCACACTCCTTGCGGCCTTCATGATAACCTCTGGCTATCTGGAAACTCCAACACTGTGCTCGATGCTCATCCTCCTAAGCTTGTAGACATCAATTTCTCATGGTCTATTCATTCCCGATGCTATCATCTTTTCTTTCCTATTTTCCATCAATGCTACCAATATGCCATCATCGTTGTTTTTCTTGCCATCAATGACAAGCACACTCTTCTTGTAAACATGCCAACAGTTTCATCTTCAAGGAATTGATGACCTAGATGAATCTTGGGCTAATATTGAAGCCGTATTTGGTTAACACAATGTGATATGATCCCACTATATTGAAAATTAGTTAATGACTTCGAGTCCCAATGATTTTCATTGCATTGAGGATTATATATCTAAGTTCAAAACACTTAGGATTTTTCTTAAAGATTGTGAAATATATCTGGGGGATGATCAATGCTTTTATGTTAATCTTGCTAAGATTGGTAGTGCATATCATGTATTTGTATCTACCTTTTATGCCAATAGAGAAGCTCTAGGGGGTTCTTACCATGCTCCCACTCTTGAGTCATTTTGTGATTATCTAATTAGAGAGAAAGATAAGCTCTTGCAACATGGTGTAATCAACACTGTAGGTACATCTAACAAATCCTTAGTGGCCCAACAGAAACATAAAACCAAGCATCCAAAGGAGCAACATCCTTGCAAAAACAACAAACAAAACAAGGGTCCCAAACCCTCTCATCCATCTTCTACTCCCAATGGTGACAAATGACCAAAAATAAAAAGTAATAAGACTGACAGGTGTTGCAACTTTTGTGAGTGAGATGGTCATCTAGAGTCTAAATGTTTTAAAAATATGGAAGCCTTACAAGCATCGATGAAGAAGCACAACATCAATCTTGATTCTTCTTCTTCCTCTTCTTCTCATGGACATGCACTTTTTTCTTCTGGTTTCTCCTTCAATGCAACATCTACTACTTCTTCTTCTTGTGTGTGGCTTATTATTTCTAGAGTATCTTTGCTGGAATACTAANGTGAATCAATATTAGTACTTTTATCACATTTAACCATAATATATAAACTTTAACTTAATCAGTAGTATATCTTCGAGGTTTATTGTCGGATAATCCAGAGTTGGTGTCATTTTTGTCATCGACGTTTCGAATCCGAATCGGGATTCATCATCAATGTGTCAATCAATAGTATATAATCAATGTATCATGAGCACATCAACATAAGCATCACATCAAGTACACTGTACACTAGAATTTACATGGAAACCCAAATGGCAGAAAACCACATAATTCTTTCTTATATATCAAATATTAAATTCATTGGAAGAACCAACTTTACAATTCTCCAGCTACAACTGGAAAGAGGCTACGACCCCCTATTTACAGGCTCCAACCTAAAGGAAGCTAGAACTCCATGAATTCTCTCACTCCAACCAGAAGGAGGATACTACCCCCTGATTCTCAGGCTCCAACTTGAAGGAAGCACCAACTCCCTATGTTCTCTAGCACCAATCAGAAGGAGGCTACAACCCCCTTTCCTTGGCTCATCCCGTCACCTTGAAATATAAGTATAGACCAATTGTCACTACCACAATTAATTCCACTGTCACTACCACTGTCACTTCAACCTATAACCTGCCAACATTTCACTATGTCCAACATGTCACAGTATCCAACCTGTCACTGATCAACCTGTCCAACTTGTTACTGTCAACCTATCACTGATCAACCTGTCCAACTTGTCACTACCAACCTATCACTGTCAATGTCACTATATCCAACCTATCAATATCACTTTCATTTTCACTGTATCCAACCTGTCATTGTATCCAACATCAACCTGTCATTGTATCCAATGTCAACCTATCACTGATCAACCTTTCCAACCTGTCATTGTAACCGATACTCAACTAGATCCTCTCACATGGATCTTATACCAAGGACACCTCTCAACTAGATGTACAACATCACCAACACATGCCTCTACCAAGCATGTACCAAGATCATCAACATAGAATCACAAGATACATGTCTCCACCATGTACCAAAGCATGTACCAAACCATCAAATTGTACCATACCAAACATCAATCGTATACTACAGCTGTGCCAAACAATGCATTAATGATGCACCAACACCTGTACCAAATCATGCATCAACCATGCACCATAACTTGTACCATGTGCCTCAACCATCAACCATGTACCTCAACAATGTACATCAACTGCTATACCATACCATGTACCAACAATGTATCTCAAACATATGCCACATCACTCAATCATGCCATACACCATATACCATAGGATATATCAACCAAGTACTATCAATGGTGTACCTCAACCAAATACCAACATCACCAAGGGATGTATCGCATACATGTGTTGTCATATACCAAGTGTATTCCTAAAAAGTGTATCAATATCAATGACAACCATACACCATGTGCTATTGCTTCAAGAGTATACCAAGAATAAGCCTCGAGCATATAACATCATCACCATGTAACCAAACCAGATACCAATACATCCAAGATGTACTTCAATCATGTGTCAAACCCTCATCAATATTCCAAGTATGCTTCGAGAATTTATCACATCATAATCAAGCATAAACAAGTACACAGACATACTAGTACCTCTATAGCTGACCTGAAACATTGAAATGTTGACCTGTAAATACCATGACCCAAACTCCTTTGTTCCTTTAAGATATCTGAATATCCTTTTTACTGCCATAACGTGTGTTTCCTTTGGTGCTTCTTGAAATCTTGCAACCTGTCCAACTGCTTGCATCACAGCCGGTCTAGATGATGTCACATATAGTAATATTCCAATCATCGATCTATAGAGTTTTTGATCTGCACCCTTGGAATCATCATCCTTTCTTAGCTTGCAACTAGTCTGCATAGGAGTACTCACTAGTTTGCAATCTTCCATTCCAAACTTTTTTAGCATTTCTTGGATATATTTGGTTTGAGAGATGAAAATACCTTTATCACGTTGACATATCTGTAATCCCAAAAAGAAAGTCAACTCACCAAGTAGAGACATCTCGAACTCATTTTGTGTGTCTTTGGAAAACTTTTAACTCATCCTATCATCATCGCTTCCAAATATAATGTCATCTACATAAACTTCAATGATCAATATATTGTCTTAATCCACCTTTATGTAGAGGTTGTTGTCTACATTTCCCTTCCCGAGTCCTTGTTGTTGGAGATACCTATCTAATATAGAATACCATGCTCTGGGGGCCCACTTAAGTCCATACAATTCTTTCTTCAACTTGCATACATAGTCTTCCTTCTCTTATAGTAGAAATCCTTCTGGTTGATCGATGTAGACTTCGTCTTCTAGTTATCTATTAAAAAAAGTTGACTTAACATCCATTTGATACACCTTGAACATTTTTGAACATGCACATGCTAAGATCAATCTGATTTCTTCCATCTTGGAAACTGGGGCAAAGGTTTCTTCAAAATCTATGCCTTCAACCTGAGAGTATCCTTTCCATACTAAGCTTACCTTATTTCTGGTTACTTGTCCATATTCATTCAGTTTGTTTCTGAATACCCATTTTGTGTCGATCATGTTCTTGTTATTTGCCCTTGGAACTAGTTCCCATGTATCATTCTTCTCTATCTGATCAAACTCTTCATCCATAGCCTTGATCCAGTGTTTTTATTTTCTTACTTCTCCAAAACGACCAGGTTCAACTGTGGATAGAAGTGCTAGGTGTTTTTGTTCTAGTGAACATATTCTTCTTCGAGTTTCAAATCCTCCATCTTTATTCCCAATAATCTATTTGGGTGGATGATTTTTCTGTACTCCTCGGTTAGGTGTCTTGGGAGGTATCTTCTGCTCATCTTCCTCTTGGTGTACTTCTGGCTTCTCTTCTTCTTCTTTTGTTGATTCTTCTTCTTTTAGATCTTCTTCGTCATTCTGATCTTCTGAATCTTTTCTTCCTTCCTTGACCTTTTGTATACCTTTCTCGTCAATTGTCACATTGATTCTTTCCGAAATTCTGTTGAGTCTCAGATTGAAGCATGTGTACACCTTGATTTTCTTGAGTACCCAAAAAATATTCCTTTGTCAACTCGAGAGTTGAATTTTTCAATCCTGCCATCTTCTCTCTTGATGTAGCACTTGCTTCCAAATACTCTGAAATACTTCACATTTGCTGGTCTTCCTTTTCATAGCTTGTAGGGAGTCTTATCATTGTTGGTTCTGAGCATTCCTCTATTATGAATATGAACTGCTATATGAACTACCTGTACCCAAAAGAAGTCACCCGACTTGGAATCTTTCAACATGGTTATGGCCATTTCCTGTATTTTTTCTGTTCTGTTCTTTCAATGACTCCATTTTGTTGTGGTGACCTGGATGTTGATAATTGCGTTTTTATTCGATGTTCGCCACAAAAATATGAAAATTATTTTGATGTAAACTCTACACCATTATCTGATCTTAAACATTTGATTTTCAGTTCTGCCTTAGTTTCAATCATTTCTTTGTATATCTTGAAGTTTTCAAATGCCTCTGACTTCTTCCTAAGAAATATAACTCCAATCATTCTTGTGTAGTCATCAACCAATACCATATATTATTGTTTGCCATTCAATCCTTTTGTTTTCAAAGATACATATAGTTTGGTATGTACAATCTCCAATGGTTTTGTCGTAGAGTATTCTTTTGACTTGAAACTGGTCTTAGTTTTTTTTCCCTGTAGACATTGCTTGCATATAGTGTTTGTTGGCATTGAAATATCAAGCATTTCTTTTACTGCTTCCTTTCTGCTAACTTTGAATAGATTATAAAAGTTCATGTGACCCATCCTTCTGTGTCAGAGCCAACTTTCATTTTCCTTTCCTAAACAATATTTTTCATTTCCAATTTCATTCAAAACATATATAATGTTTGGGGTTCTCATAACTGTAGCCACCAACCTGCTTGATCCTTCTTTCATTTCTTTGTATATCTTGAAGTTTTCAAATGCCTCTGACTTCTTCCTAAGAAATCTAACTCCAATCATTCTTGTGTAGTCATCAACCAATACCATAAATTATTGTTCGCCATTCAATCTTTTTGTTTTCAAAGGTACATATAGTTTGGTATGCACCATCTCCAATGGTTTTGTCATAGAGTATTCTTTTGACTTGAAATTGGTCCTAGTTTGTTTTCCCTGTAGACATTGCTTGCATATAGTGTTTGTTGGCCTTGAAATCTCAGACATTTCTTTTATTGCGTCCTTTCTGCTAACTTTGAATAGATTATCAAAGTTCACGTGACCCATCCTTCTGTGCCAGAGCCAACTTTCATTTTCCTTTCCTAAACAATATTTTTCGTTTCCAATTTCATTCAAAACATATATAATGTTTGGGGTTCTCATAGCTATAGCCACTAACTTGCTTGATCCTTCTTTCCTTATCTCACATTTTTCTTATTCAAAAAAGAGTTTGTGTCCCTGATCACACATTTGAATTACACTGAGTAGATTGTGCTTCATATCTTCTACCAGCATAACATTTTATGTCATTGCATCCTTGCTTCCAAGCTTGACTGTGCCTCTTCCTAAAATTCTAGCTGTGTTATCCTTTCCAAATGACATTGATCCATATCATTCCTTCTTCAAGGTAAGGAACCTATTCTTGTCACCTGTCATATGCTTTGAAAAACCACTATCAACATGCCATCCACTTCTCTTGTGTTGAGTTTGTAGAGAAAGAGAGAAATCTTTAGTTTTGAATTGGTTCTGCTTTCTTATCCATATCCTTTGTGGTTCATGTTTGTATTTTGTCTTGATTCTCTTAGGGGAACATTCAATCTACAATATTTGGACATGTGTCCAAATTTGTTTCATTTGTAACATTCCACTTCATTACTCAATTATCCAAAATTGTTGTAGTTTATGTTCTGTGATTCATAAGGCCTTCTTGGATAACCATTATTTGAGTAGCCTTCACAGTTTCTTTTGTTCTTGTAATTTTCTTTGCAGTTCAAATCTTTGTGCCCAAAATTATTACATGAATAACATAAGCCAAGAAATACAGTTTAATACCTTGAGGTGGAAGGTCTTCTGCATGGTGCTTCTCTTCTAAAGTCTTCCTCTTCTTGAGGTCTTGTTGGCTGTTGCTGATTCAGAACTCTGTATCTTCTAAATGGTGCAATTTCTTAGTGATTTTCTTACTGCGTCCTTTTGTCTTCTTCCTTCTTAGGAGAACCTTTGATGAATTCTGCATAGATTCTTTGTTTTGCTTCATGTTCCGTTGAATTTGAGCTTGAAACTTTATCAATTTGCATTTGGTTGTATCCTCGCTTGGTCCTGTCACAATATGGTCTCTGACTGTTGATAATCTCATCCAATATTTTACTACTATTCTGTTGCATATATTTCTTCTGGAGATATTTTATAAGAGTGATTATTTCTTCTTCAAAGCTTTCAAGCATCCTTTCCTTTTCTTCCAACTAATTTATGAGTGCTTCTTCAATTCTTCTGTCTTATTCTACCTAGATATTTCACTTCGCAATCATTTGCTCAACTTCTTCTGAGTTGGAATTATGAGATCTTTCTTTCATATTCCTTCCTGCCTTGAGTGACTTGTTTTTCTTTCTTTCTTTCCTTAGTTCTTCTAAGGCATTGATTAGTTCTTCTCTGAGATCAACTTTGCCTTCTTCTTTAGAATATTCTTCATCATCTTCTATGGCCATGAGGAGTACTCTTTTTGAATCATTGTCACTATCATCATCCTCATCTAATGATGAACTATCTTCCTTTGAGTAGAGACTTTTCTTGAAAGATTTATTTTTGTTTCTTCTCTTATCTCCATTTTGAATTTTATTTTTCTTCTTAGGATCATCTTCTTCATCGCTATTTTTATTCTTAGCATATAAACATTTAGAAAAAAATGACCAATACCACCACAATTAAAACATTTTGATGTAAGCATACATTTGTACTTGTTGGTTCGTCTTCTCAAATTCCTTACGAAGTTTTCCATTTCTACATATTCCTCTGAATCATCATTGTAGCTGCAACCTGACTTTGACTTGTTCTTTTTTTTCTTCTTTGATTTCTTGGATGCCTTGAATTTTGCTTCCTTTGTGACAGAGTTGTCTTGCTCTATCCTCATTTCGTAGGGTGTGAGTATGCCATGCAGCTCATCCATTCTTAATGTAGATAAATATGTTGTTTCTTCCAGGGATGAAATTTCGGGTCATATCTCATAGGTAGAGACCTCAACACTTTTTGAAAAATGATTGGTTCCTTCATTTCTTCTCCAAAAAATTTAATGGAATTGACTATCTCATCAACTCGTAGAACGTAGGTGACAATGTATTCATCTTCCTTCATATTCAATTGTTAAAACTTAGTTCTAAAGGTTTGAAGTTTGGCTCCCTTGAATTTGGCATCACCTTCATAGATATTATGAAATTTGTCCCACACTTCCTTTGCAGAATCACAGTGTATAACTTTGACATATACTGATTAAGATAAAACATTCAAAATGACATTTTTGGCCCTTGAATTGTTCTCTTCAAGTTTATTTCCATCCTTATCTGTTGGTGGAGTGGCTAGTGCATTGTATCCATCAACTACTGATCTCCAGACATCAAATC
This sequence comes from Picea sitchensis, assembly GCA_010110895.2. Taxonomy (NCBI): domain Eukaryota; kingdom Viridiplantae; phylum Streptophyta; class Pinopsida; order Pinales; family Pinaceae; genus Picea; species Picea sitchensis. The sequence goes on along the minus strand of SNQJ01S0015726.1, from coordinate 179,579 downwards.
CCTATGCTTGCACATATGTTTTCATCCTTATGCTCCAAAAGGCATAGTTCTGGCCATCAAAATTTGGTACTCCAATATTAGTGTATTCCATGATCTCCTTCTAGTGGTTAGACTTTCTTTTGAAGGACCTTGTCTAATTCTAATAGTTGGAATACTGAGAGGGGGTGGGTGAATCAGTATTAGTGATTTTATCACTTTTAACCACAGTATATAAATGTTAACTTAATCAGTAATATATCATCAATGTGTCAATCGACAATATATCATCAATTTATTATGGGCACATAACATATGCATCACATCAAGTACACAATACACCCAAATTTACATGGAAACCCAAATGGGAGAAAACCACAAAATGCTTTCTTATATATCAAAGATTACATTCATTGGAAACACCAACTTCCCAATTCTCTGGCTACAATTAGAAGGAGGCTACGACTTGCTATTTACAGGATACAACCTGAAGGAATATAGAACTCCCTGAATTCTATGGCTCCAACCAGCAGGAGGCTACAACCACTTGACTCTCAAGATCGAACCTGAAGGAAGATACAACTCCCTGTGTTCTCCAACACCAACCGAAAAGATGCTACAACCCCCTTTCCTTGACCCATCCTACTGCCCTGAAATATAAGTGTAGAACAACTGTCACTACCACAATCACTGGCACTGTCACTGCCAATGTCACATCAACATGTCACTGATCAACTTGTCCAACATGTCACTGTCACTGCCATTTCCATTGTTACTGTATCCAACCTATCATTGTATCCAACATAAACCTATCACTGATCAACCTATCCAAACTGTCACTGTCATCGATACTCAACCAGATCCTCTCACATGGATCATATACCAAGGACACCTCTCAACTAGATTTCCAACATCACAAACACGTGCCTCTACCAAACATGTACCAAGATCATCAACATACCATCACAAGATATGTGTCTCAACCATGTACCAAAGCATATACAAAAGCATGTACCAAACCATCAAATTGTACCATACCAAACATCAATCGTGTACCACAATCGTTCCAAATCATGCATCAATGATGCACCAACACATGTACCAAACCGTGCATCAACCATGCACCATAACTTGTACCATGTGCCTCAACCATCAACCTTGTACCTAAACAATGTACATCAACCCATGTACCATACCATGTACCAACAATGTATCTCAACTATATACTATATCACTCAATCATTCCATACACCATATACCATATGATATATGCTCTGAGTACTATCAATGGTGTACCTCAACCAAATACCAACATCACCAAGGGATGTAAATACCAACATCACCAAGGGATGTATCTCATACATGTGTTTCCATATACCAAGTGTATTCCTCAATAATGTATCAATATCAATGACAACCATACATCATGTGCCAATGATTCAAGAGTATACCAAGAATAAGCCTCAAGCATATAACATCATCACCATGTGACCAAACCAGATACCAAGATACCAATATAGCCAATATGTACTTCAATCATGTGTGAAACCATCATCAATATGCCAAGTATTCCTCAAGCATTCACCACATCATAATCAAGCATAACTGTAAAAAAAATACACAAATATACTAGTACCTTTGTAGCTGACCCGAAACATTGAAATGTTGTCTTGTAAGTTATCTTATGTCTTCATGGACCTGGTACTAGCATTTCCCCCAAAATTGTCTTGTCCTCATAGGACTAAGACATCCTCCCATGCAGGGCCTCGTGTGACGAGCCCTAAGCAACCCGTGGAGGTGCCTCGACGGACACTAGTGGTTTCAACCGTAGGGTCCTACCAAACTAGGGTTTCCTAATCAAACTTCACTCTCCTCTACAACCCCAAAACTCTCGCACTCCTTTCTTTTCGCTACCTCTGATTTCTTCGTCGCTAACTTGACAAATAGATCACTAGTTCACTAGAATATGTTCAATAGAATGAGTGAGTGAATGTATTTGTGAATGACTCCTTGGGGTGTATTTATACTTTTTCTAAGTAACCTCTGTCCTTAAAATTAAGGGCTTCTAGACTTTCTCATTACTTTACCCTTTCATTAAATACTTGTAACCAACTAGGGGCTTCTTAACCATTCTTCGGGGCTTCTAACTTCACAAGGCCATAAATCCTCGACCATGAGGAACTACGTGGTGTACCACCTATCACCATAAATGATACATATAACCCCTTCATGACCATATTCCTTAACCAACTTAGGGTCACATAACCATGCATTTGGGGATATGAGACTTTGCTACTAGATTTCTTCAAGCGTTGACATCAATGACAACCAATATTTCAACAATCTCCCCCTTTGGTATTGATGGTAACACTGATGGCATGGTAACACTCATGCTCCTACTAATTCCCCCCCTGTGACCATTTCCTGTAACCATCGCTCCCTGTGTTGTGTGACCATTACTCTTACTATATTCATGCATCCATTCTTTGTTTCCATGCATTTTCTCTCTTTCCCCCTTTGACATAAATGGAAAAGGGTAATTCTCCTTTTTTCTTTCTCTCCACCTATCTGCAAGCCTCTAATTTCTCTTCATGGTGCTTCCTCATGTAATACTATGATGTATATGAAAACAATTTAAAATATTCTTTACTTGTATTCTCCAAGTCTCTTGCATCTCTCCCCATGTCTGACTGTGTCTGATGCTATGTGGATCACTGAGGGGCATAAACTACTCCAATTTTCTATCGAAGATACTCAAAGGTCTCCCTCAGAAGGAGTTTGGTGAAGATATATGCAATATGCTCTTCTGTCCCAATGTACTCTAGCTTGATGTTATTCTATGTAACATGTTCCCATAGAAAGGGAAACTTGATTGGGATATGCTTCGTATTGGAATGCATCACTGGATTCTTATAGATACTGATAGCACTTTTGTTATCAAATAGTATTGAAATGGGCTCATCATACTTCACATGTATATCTTGCAAGGTTTGTTTCATCTAGATAACTTGAGTGCAACATGTTGTTGTTGAAATATACTTTCCTTCTACCGTGGACAAAGATATTGATGACTGTTTTTGTAACATCCAGTTCCACTGATCACATTTTCAAAACACTGACTAGTCTTTGAGGACACTTGCGTGCAAGTGATCCAGTTAAACATGGTACATTATCATTATCTGTTTTGATTTATGAGGTTATGATATGATTGAGTATTGAAATTGATATGTTATTTATATTGATGTATATCATTGACATGTATTATGATGAGGTTTCCTGAGTGTGCAGGAAATGTGACATGATGAGGATGTTGATGGAATCTATAGAATTCCTTAGACTCTAGATTGAGTCAGGGAGTGGACTATTCACTTTGATTATGAGTACGTGTTTTATTTACACATGTGTTATGTTGATGATTCAATTATGGATTTCATGTATATGAGTTATTAATGTTATCTTTTTCAGTGGATGCAGGCATGGTGACACTTGCTAATACAAATCACATATGGAGTAAAAGGGTCATGCACATATATCATATGGTTGAAGGAGAGGTGTGGCAACATCCATGTCACAACCTACTAGCACTCTCATCATGACCTGAACTGAAGGTTAACGACTACCTTATTCCTGATAGTTTCACGATGTCGTGAGGGAAGACTAAGACAGTCACTCATGAGGATTTATGGGGGGCGCACAATAATGAATATTCCTTATTCCTAAGTAATCCCCGAGTCTCGCACCAGTTAGAGAAGTGGAGTATTGACTCCAAGCGTTAGACAACTTCCAAACTAGTCAATGGCGAGTGGTACCCTTGGAGCACGAAGGTGCGTCTTGAAGGGCATGTCGCATGAATAAATTTATGAGTCATTAAAAAAATATAGAAGACCTTAGAAAATAAAATGAATACTTAGACTTTGTTAGAGAAGACAATACAAATTATTATCAAAATTTTAAACCAGAAAACATAACCAAAGGTCTAAGTCTAGATGCGTTGACTAAATAAAATTATAAAATGGGTTAAGAGATTTCAGACTAAATAAAACTATTATAGGGGGAATAAAATAATATGACATGTGAACAAGGTGTGCATGAAATTAATAAAATGAAATTTTAAATGAAAATAAATTAACTCATGAGAGAATGGGTTGTCAATATAGAGATAGTATCCTTATAAGTCAATCAAACTCTAAATCATAATTAAGAGAATAGTTTTAATCAAACACCAATTGTAAATTAGTTAGGAGACACAATAAAAGAGAAATTGGGGAAAGGGACAACTAGGATAAAATCTAGGAACCAATTGAGGAGTGTGAGGGAAAATGCATAATTATTTAAATTAAAAAGGATTAAACATGTGCAACTTAGGGAAAGTGTGACATGTGTTAGGGGTGAATAATCTCTAATTTAATTATTAAAAATTAGCTAATTGTGCATGAGATGACACGTGTCAAGGTAGATTTTCTTATGAAAAGAATGGCAAGGAAGAGGGAACACACCCTATTGTTGGATGAATGAAATGTTGTTGAAATTTCTATTGAGTGATTTTACTTGTGTGAGTTGGGCTGCAAGCTTGTGCAAGAGGTGAAACCCTCTCCTTGCGTGGGAATCTTGTGCTAATTGAGATTTGGTTTTCTGTGTGCGGCCCATTTGCAACTTGGGGATAAGGGGGAAGAAGAGTAATCCTAGCGTTGGATGGGAGGTATTGGTGAAGTCTTTTAGTTTAGTAGGCGAAAAAAATGGACATTGCACAAGTTCTGAATTGAAGACCCGGATCAAGTTTCTTGTTCAAGTTGAAGATCATCCACGCAAATCTTACTTTTCTGCAAATCTTACTTTTTTGGATTATGGTATTTCCATTTTTTCTAGTTATTTTAATGAATATGATATGTGGAATTATTATACTGTATTACATGGGACCAAATGATCAAGCCGAGACATTATTTCTGCAACTTAACTGTTGGTTTTTATAAAAAGCGATAATGGAGTATTGTTGCATATTCTGAATATGTATTTAAATGACTGAATAATGTATATTATGTATACTGTGTTCTGAATATGTTGCAGAGAAATTGTACAGTAATCTCACGCTTTATTTAACACATACCTTGTGGATATAATGGCGTTCATTCAATTTTCGATTAATAGATTGATTCTATGTATTTTAAAATATGTAAAAATTGTCAATTTGATTTCTCTACAGTCGAATGCTTTATATCAAAGACTAGGTAGGAAGCGATATTGTTTACACTCGAATGAATTATTGTGATATCGCCCAGTTCCTAAGTAACTATATAGGATAACCCTTCTTACCTGTTTGCGTCTGTCGGAATCTGATGCTTTCTGACGTTTATCTATTGGGATTTCGTAGACTGTATGGTTTATTTTTGTTTTTTCTTCCCAAGCCTTTAACTACCTGTAGAACAGATTCATTGATAATGGTTGCGATCATAACCCTGAAGTATCGTCGATTCCAGTGTAGCATTTTTTTCCATGACTACCAATTTTAGGTTTTAGAATTTTATCAGTATCGAATTTTCGGTTATCTATATGTCGTGTTTGCACCCTTACCGGCCTAGCTCCAACGTGTTGGAACTGCAAGGGATAAATTCTCTGAAACGTATCCAACGGTGTGCACAAGCATTATCGTCATAGGGTTGATAGGGAATAATGCATAGCGTTATCGTCGTAGGGTTGATAAGCGTTATCCAACAGTGTGGACAATTTAATATTTTCCAGTGAATCCCTGGGAAGCCCTTTCTTTTGCAAAAGTATAAGGTCATCTTCCAGCTTGTGAATTTTACATTTATTTGTTCCTATATTCTTTTGAGGCATAATACATACATATTGACACGTAGTAAACTTTTAGAAGTTGAAAGCATTTGCTAAAAGTTATATTTTTTGGGTTTTTTTGACGGAATCTGTTGATGTAAATTTGGACAAAATCCCTACTTTCTATTGTTTAAATTTGCATTTCTGAATGCATAAATGGATTCAACTTGATAATCGTCCTTATAAGAATCAGACTTATCATGACTTAGTTTAGAGTTAGTGATAGAAGATTTTTATTTAAACAAAAAAGATTTTTATTGATGGATTGGACATATGGTTCTTAGACTAATTAATGACTCCTTATTAATTATAGATTAATCATTGCAGGATTAAATGTGGCATGCACAAATTACAAATAGAATTAATGCGCAAGGTTCCAAGTAAGGTAATTAAGAATATATTTTATATGAGCTTTGAAAGGATCACTAAGATTCTAATCAATTGGACTTAAGATAAAATTTAATTGCATTTAGGTATCAGTAAAGTCACACTTTATGTGCATGTTAATAATTTATGGTTTTAGTTGTGTCATGTTTAATTTTTACTCAACTTTAAAAACAAAATAAAGTTACTTTCATTGTGTTCATTTATCCATTTAATGCTTAGTAAACCCGAGGTTGTTATAATTTATTTCTCAACCATGATACCAGACAATCACCTAAGTAGAAGGTTGATCCACTTGTACTTCTTCAATCATCAATATAACAGATAAATCAACATACATCATAAATCATACAACATATATATAGCTCAATATACATCTGTGTAAGCTACTACAGATAAATCATTCCCTTTTGGATACCCTAACCCAAACTCCTTTGTTCCTTTAAGATCTATGAATATCCTTTTTACTATCATAATGTGTGTTTTCTTTGGTGTTGCTTGAAATATTGCAACCTATCCAACTGCCTACATCACATCCGGTCTAGATGATGTCACATATAGTAAGTTGCCAATGATCGATATCTATAATTTATGATATGCACCCTTGGAATCATCATCCTTTCTTAGCTTGCAACTGGTCTGCATAGAAGTGCTCACTGGGTTGCAATCTTCCATTCCAAACTTCTTTAGCATTTCTCTGATATACTTGGTATGAGAGATGAAAATACCTTTATCACGCTGACATATATGTAATCCCAAAAATAAATTCAACTCACCAAGCAGAGACATCTCGAACTCATTATGCATGTCTTTGACAAAATTTTGACTCATCCTATCATCATCGCTTCCAAATATAATGTCATCTACATAAACTTCAATGATCAATATGTTGTCTTGATTCACCTTGATGTAGAGGTTGTTGTCTACATTTCCCTTTCCAAGTCCTTGTTTTTGGAGATACCTGTCTAATCTAGAATACTGTGCTCTGGGGGGCTGCTTAAGTCCATACAGTGCTTTATTCATATTGCACAAATAGTCTTCCTTCTCTAATAGTAGAAATCCTTCTAGTTGTTCGATATAGACTGCATATTCTCATTATCCATTAATAAAATTTGACTTAACATCCATATGATACACCTTGACCTTTTTGGAACATGCATATGCAAAGATCAATTTGATTGCTTCCATCCCGGCAACTCAGGCAAAGGTTTCTTCAAAATCCATGCCTTCAACCTAAGTGTATCCTTTGCATACTAACCTTACCTTATTTTTGGTTACCTATCCATCTTCATTCATTTTGTTTCTAAATACCCATATTTTGTCGATCACATTATTGTTCTTTGGCCTTGGAACTAGTTCCCATGTATCATTCTTCTCTATTTGATCCAAATCTTCATCCATAGCCTTGATCCAGTGTTAGTCTTTGCTAGCTTCTTCAAAACTTCTAGGTTCGACTGTGGATATAAGTGCTAGGTGTTTTTGTTCTGGTGAACGTATTCTTCTTCGAGTTTCAACTCCTGCATCTTTATTCCCAATAATATGTTCTAGTGGATGATTTTTTGTACTCATCAGTTAGATGTCTTGGAAGGTATCTGCTTCTCATCTTCCTCTTGGTTTGTTTATGGTTTCTCTTCTTCTACTACTTCTTTTTCTTTTGGATCTTCTTCATCATTATGCTCTTCTGAATATTTGCTTCCTTCCTTGACCTTTCGTACACCTTTCTTGTCAATAATCACATTGATGCTTTCCAAAATTCCGATGAGTCTCATATTGAAGCATTTGTACACCTTGTTTTTTCTTGAATACCTGACAAATATGCTCTTGTCAACTCGAGAGTTGAATTTTCCAACCCCTCCATCTTCTCTCTTGATCTAGCACTTGCTTCCAAATACTCTTAAATGATTCACATTTGTTGGTCTTCCTTTCCATAGCTCGGAGGGAGTCTTATCGTTGTTGGTTCTGAGCATTTCTCTATTTTGAATATGAATTGTTGTATGAACTTCTTGTACCCAAAATACATCACCCAACTTGGAATATTTCAACATGGCTCTAGCCATTTCCTGTATTATTTTGTTCTTTCTTTTGGTGACTCGATTGTGTTGCGGTGACCCAATTGTTGAGAATTTCCTTTTTATTCCATGTTCGTCGTAGAAATATGAAAATTCTTTTGATGTAAACTCTCCACCATTATCTGATCTTAAACATTTTATATTCAGTTCTGTCGTAGTTTAAACCATTTCTTTGTATATATTGAAGTTTTCAAATGCCTTCAAATTCTTTCTGAGAAAGCTAACTGCAGTCAATCTTGTGTAGTCATCAATCAATACCATAAAGTATTGTTCGCCATTCAATCATTTTTTCTCGTTGGTACACATAGGTCGGTATGCACAATATCCAATGGTTTTTTGGTAGAGTATTCTTTTGACTTGAAACTGGTCTTGTTTTATTTTCCCTATAGACAATCCTTGCATAGAGTGTTTGTTGGCCTTGAAATCTCAAGCATTTATTTTACTACTTCCTTTCTACTAACTTTGACCAGATTATCAAAGTTCAAGTGACCCATCCTATTGTGCCAGAGACAAATTTCATTTTCCTTTCCTAAAAAACATTATCCCTTTCCAATTTCATTCAGAACATATATGTTGTTTGGGGTTCTCATAGCTGTAGCCACCAACCTTCCTGATTCTTCTTTCCTTATCTCACATTTTTTTTATTCAAACAAATTTTTTTGTCCCTGATCACACATTTGACTTACACTGAGTAGATTGTGCTTCATATCTTCAACCAATAGAACATTTTATGCCTTTGCATCCTTGCTTCCAAGATTGATTGTGCATCTTCCTAAAATTCTAGCTACATTATCATTTCCAAATGACACTGATCCATATCATTCCTTCTTCAAGGTAAGGAACCTATTCTTGTCACCTATCATATGCTTTGGACAACCACTGTCAACATGGAATCTGCTTCTCTTGTGTTGAGCTTGAAGAGAAAGAGAGAAATATTTAATGTTGAATTGGTTCTGCTTTCTTATACATATCCTTTATGGTTCCTATTTTTGATTGTTTGTATTTTGTCTTGATTCTAATCAATCTGGAATCTTTGGACATGTGTCCAAAGTTGTTGCATTTGTAACATTACACTTCAATTCTCAATGATACAAAATTGTTGTAGTTTATGTTCTGTGTTTCATAAGGCCTTCTTGGATAAGTATTATTTGAGTAGCCTTCATAGTTTCTTCTGTTCTTGGCATTTTCTCTGCAATTCATAGCTTTGTGCCCAAAATTATTACATGAATAACATAATCCAATAAAGAGAGTTTGATACCTGGAGATGGAAGGTATTTTGAATGGTGTTGATCTTCTGAAGTCTTCCCCTTCTCGAGGTCTTGTTGATTGGTGTTGATTCAAAACTTTGTATCTTCTAAATGGTGTAATTTCTCAGTGATTTTCTTCTTGGGTCCTTTTGTATTCTTCCTTCTTAGGAGAAACCTTTGATGGCTTCTTCATAACTTCTTTCTTCTACTTCCTATTATGTTGAATTTGAGCTTGAACCTTGCTCATTCTGCATTTTGTTGTATCCTAGCCCGGTCCTATCATAGTATGGTCTCTGGTTTTTGATAATCTCATCCAATATTTTAGTGCTATTATGCTGCATATATTTCTTCTAGAGATACTTTCTGAGAGTGATTATTTCTGCTTCCAAGATTTCAATCATCCATTCCTTTTCTTACAAATGATTGTTGGATTACTGGGAGGGGGGGGGAGAATCAATAATAATAAAAATTAATCATTTTTAACCATTAAATGCAAGTGTTGTATCAATGTAGCATTATCATCGAATAGTTTCAAAGTAAATAAACAATGAACAAATGAGCAATCATACACATACACAGTACACAAGTGTTTTTACGTGGAAACCCAAAGCAGAAGAAAACCACATAATGTTTTTTCTTATATGTATTTAAGAATTATATTCATTGGAAGCACCAACTTCCTTTGTTTTCCAACTGTAACTGGAAGGAGGATCCATCTCCCTAGTTTCTCGGGCTACAACCTGAGGGAATCTCCAACTCCCCAATTCTCTGGCTACAACCAGAAGGAGGATACAAACCCCTATGTTCTCCGGATACAATCGAAATGTGGCTACAACCACCTGTCATTTCCCCGTTAAATCGCTTTGACGTAGAAGTAGAATGATGGAACCACTGTCACACTATTATTGTGAGATATACTGTTGTAAACCTGTACCAATCAACATGTAATCAACCTGTACCATAAACAAGTGCATCAACCATGCACTAACCTATACCTCAACCTGTATCATCAACGAGTTCATCAACCATGCACCAAATATGTACCAATCATGCATCAAATACACATAAACAATGACTCATCAATATGTACCAACATCATCAACTATACACCACATGTATGCGCCAACTCATCAACTACTTATCTCAACCATGTACCCAACATGTACCTCAACCAAAATCCCTCATCAATTTCATCATCCAAATATGATTTGTAACTCTGTAATAGACCTGGTGTATATGATCACATACCTGCAAACCT
>SNQJ01S0015726.1:157803-168806 GCA_010110895.2 Picea sitchensis | reverse complement strand
CTCTATAGAATTTTCTTCATCTCATTTTATTGCCAATTTTGCGATCTCTGGGACCTGTTATTTGTTCACATATTCTTCGTGTTTTCTTATCCATACTTTCTTATATCTGATATCAATTTTTTCTTTCATGGAAGCATCAATCATGCTTCTACAATCACTAGCTATGTGTCCATAGTTATGAAATTTGTAACATTCAATGTTACGTGGGGCCACATAGGAATTTCTTGCTTGAACATTTCTTTTATAATCCCTGTAATTTGCAACCTTATGTCCAAAATTAGTACAATAAAAACAATGACCATAAAAGAAATTTGCATACCTGTGAGTGAATGATCTTCTTTGTGGTGTAGTCCTTCTGAATTTCTTCCTTGATTGATCATGATCATGATTGAAGCTTCTTTGTGGCTTGAACATGGATGGTCTTCTTGAAGATGTATCTTCAATGGTTTTCTTAGATTCTGGTTGACCATGATTCCTTCCTTTGAGTACTTCTGCATAACTCTTTCTATTTTCTTCATTTTTCTTTTCTAGCAACCTAGAGTGCTTCTCGTCATTCTCTATGACTGTTGTGGATGTTTATGTCTCTTCAACGTTCTTGTTGAGCTTAACGGTTTTACTTCTCAATGTGAAACTTTCTTCTTCAAGCTTCTCAACCTCTTCTTATTTCTTCATTATCTGAGACTTGATGACTTCTTTTGTTCTTTTCGCTTCTTCAAGCTGGATTTTTAATGTGATTATTTCTTCTTCAAGTCCTTTCTCTTCTTGACCTAACTTTGTCTCAAGTTGGTTTAGATCATTAGTTCTTTCCTTAAGATGATCTGTCAATATCTTCTCTCTCATTTCTGCTTATTCCTTCTATACTGTTATGTTGGCTTCCAAATACTGCTTTTGATATTCAATATTTTCTTCGATCTTTCTAGTTTCTTTTAGCTGAGTTCTTAAGTTCTTGATGACCATTTGGGATTCTTAAAAAATGCGAACACTTTCGTTTTGTTTCATCAATTCTTTCTTAAGTGACTTGTTTTCTTCTCTTTATTTTCTTAGTTCATATAAAACACTAATCAATTCTGCTTCATAATTGTCTTCATTTTCAATTAGTTTTTCTATCTCATTTCATTCATGACATTCTATTTCAATATGTCCGCATTTTTCACAATTAAAGAAAAACAACATACCTTTGTTGATTATGTAATCTTCATCTTTTGAATTTGTTTGACATGGTGAACATATTTCTTCTTGATCTGTGTCTGCATCTTCTTTGGCATTTTCTGAATTTGTGATGGGTGAAGAATATATGTCATGTAACTTATCCCAAAGTTCTTTGGTTGATGAACATTTACCAACATTTTTCTCTTACCGGATTAGGTAATCCTTCCGAGATGAAATCCATTGCTATTTTGTTATTCTTCTTCAATTCCTTCTTGGCTGCAGTCTTTTCCCTTTTTGAAATATCATATCCTGTAATGACTGATAGCCAAATATAATGCCCCTGTGCCTATAAAAATACTTTCATGCCTCTGCTCCATATCTCATACTTTAACCCATTCTGACCATTAAAAAGTGGTACTCCATTCTCAGAATAATTCATGATCTCCTTCTAGTGGTTAAATTGATTTCTGAAGGAATCTCCTCTGATTCCATTTGTTGGATTACTGAGAGGGGGGGTGAATCAATAATAGATCAATTTAATCCTTTTTAACCATAAAATGCAAGTGTTATATCAATGTAGCATTATCATCCAATAGTTTCAGAGTAAATAAACAATGAACAAATGAACCATCATACACATACACAGTACACCAGTGTTTTTACGTGGAAACCCAAAGTGATAGAAAACCATATAATGTGTTTTCTTATATGTCTTTAAGAATTACATTCATTGGAAGCACCAACTTCCTTTGTTTTCCAACTACAACTGGAAGGAGACTCCAACCCCCTAGTTTCTCAGGATACAATCCGAGGGAAGCTTCAACCCCCCAATTCTCTGGCTACGACTAGAAGGAGGCTACAACCACCTATCCTTTCCCTGTCCAACTTCCCTAACGTTGAAGTAGAATGATGGAACCACTTTCACACTATCACTGTGAGATATAGTTCTGTAAACTTGTACCAATCAACTTGTAATCAACATGTACCATAAAAAAGTGCATCAACCATGCACCAACCTATACCTCAACCTGTATCATCAACAAGTGTATCAACCATGCACAAAATATGTACCAATCATGCATCAAATACACATAAACTATGACTCATCAAGATGTACCGACATCATCAACTATACACCACATGTATGTGCCAACTCATCAACTACTTGTCTTAACCATGTACCCAACATGTACCTCAACCAAAATCCCTCATCAATTTCATCATCCAAATCTGATTTGTATCTATGTAATAGACTTGGTGTATATGATCACATACCTGCAAACCTTTCTTAACTTTAACAACAAGAGACTAGCATTTTCAACAAACTTGACTTTAGTCTCACATGACTAATTTTGAATTAGTCAACAACCCTAACTTGAAATAATCATAACTATGTACCTATAATGAATAAAGATATGAAAATAGTACACAATGTTCTTCAGTGTCTTTTATGCAATTCATTCAAGTTTCACTACTTGGAACCTCTCTGCAAATGAGTTATACCAAAAATGGCATACCTTGTTGAATTTTGGTTTATTCTAGAGAGAAAACTTGTAGAGTGTGCCTCGCATAGAATACTTGTTGTATGGATATGAAAATGGTACACATAATACTACAAACTATACTCTAACAAATACTTTTGGTATTACTGAATTTGGATCTGTTATGAATAAGTTATGACGTTTTTACCCAAAACACATGTTTTATACTAGTTTTAGGACTAGCCACAAACTCTATTTTCCACGAAGTGTAACTCCAAAAATACAATGACCCACAAGATTAAATTATTATAACAACCACTTGGATATGTTTCCTCAAGGACCTTCATATTTCATTTTCTTAATCATTCTAGAAAAAAATGTATTGCGAAAATGGTGAGATGACCTGTAAATAACATACCTTAGAAAGCATCATCAAAAGAATGTATCATCCCTTGAATTTCGGCCTTCTTTACTTCACCTTCCCTTTGAAATTCATCTTATATATCCTTTGGTTACCACAATCACTTGTATATATTAAATATGTTCAAGTGTAATGAAATGAAAGGCCTTTGCCTCTTATTTATACTTTTATGTAGCTTCCTCAAGGGGTTACCTTCTAACCATCTTAAACTGCTTTCCTTATTTTAGGGCTAACCCACTTCTAACCACTTGTCTACTTAGTAATTTATCCATTAAATTTATGATTTAAATAATTACTTTTGTATCCACTTTGACTTATAGTACACTCATCACTTCACTTTATTATTTAAATAATTTCTTCTTTGCAACCACTTTGACTACTTTGACCTTTTGGGGCTTCTAGATGACTCATGAGGGTGCTCCAACTTCACATGGACATAACTCTCTAACCGTGAGGAGCTATTTGATGTTCCACATACCACCAGAAATGGAATGACATTTATTATCCATGTAGAATAGTCTTACCCTCAAATATATTAAAACTCATACCATTATACATCAAACAAACTTGGGTCCATTACCCAAACCTTTGTGCTACCAAAATTCGCTACCAGAATTTCTTCAAGGGTTGACATCAATGAAAACCAAACCAAATAATCAACACTGATTTCTAAGTGGTTCTTCAATCCTTTTGTCTTATTCTACCCAGATCTTTAACTTCATAATCATTTGATCGACTTATTTTGAGTTGTAATTTTGAGATCCTTCTTTCATGTTTAGTTCTGCCTTGAGTGACCTGTTTTTCTTTCTTTCTTTCCTTAGTTCTTCCAAGGCACTGATTAGTTCTGATATGAGATCTATTTCACCTTATTCTTTAGAATCTTCTTCATCATCTTCTATGAACATGAAGAGTACTCTTTCTGAATTACTGTCACTATGATCATTCTCATCTGATGATGAACTATCTTCCTTTGAGTAGAAAATTTTCATGAAAGATTTAATTTTGTTTCTTCTCTAATCCCCCTTTTGAATTTTCTTTTTCTTCTTAGGATCATCTTCTCCATTGCTATTTTTATTCTTAGCATAAGGAAATTTAGAAGAAAAATGACAAATACAACCACAATTAAAACATTTCAATGGAAGCATACCTTTGTACTTGTTGGTTTGTCTTCTCAACTTCCTTACAAAGTTTTCCATTTCTTCATCTTCCTCTGAGTCATTGTTGCAACTACAATCTAACTTTGAATTTTTCTTGTTTTTCTTCTTTGACTTCTTGGATGCCTTGAATGTTTCTTCCTTTGTGTCTGAGTTGTCTTTCTCTAGCTTCATTTCATAGGTTGTGAGTATCCCATGTAGCTCGTCCATTCTCATTGTAGCTAAATATTCTCTTTATTTTAGGGATGAAATCTTTGGGTCATATCTCATAGATAGAGACCTCAACACGTTTTGAACAATCATTGGTTCCTTCATTTCTTCTCCCAAACCTTTAATGGCATTGCCTGTCTCATCAAATCATAGAATGTAGGTGACAATGTCTTCATCTTCAATTGTTCAAACTTGGCTCTAAAGGTTTGAAGTTTGGCTCCCTTGACTTTGGCATCACCTTCGTAGATATTCTAAAGTTTGTCCCACACTTCCTTTGTGAAATCACAATGTATAACTTAGACATATACTGATTCAGTTAGACCATTCAAAATGGATTTTTTGGCCCTTGAATTTTTCTCTTCAAGTTTCTTTCCATCCTTATCTATTGATGGAGTGGCTGGTGCATTGTATCCATCAACTATTGATCTCGAGACATCAAATCCTTGTGCCTGAACATATGTTTTCATCCTTCTTCTCTAAAAGGCATATTTCTGGCCATCAAACTATGTTAATCCAAACTTATTATATTCGATGATCTCCTTCTAGTGGTTAGGATGTCTCTTGAAGGACCTGCTCCAATTCCAATTGTTGGAATATTGAGAGGGGGGGTGAATTAGTATTAGTACTTTTATCACTTTTAACCACAATATATAAACTTTAACTTAATCAGTAGTATATCGTCAATGTGTCAATCAATAGTATATCATCAATGTATCATGAACACATAAACATAAGAATTACATCATGTACACAATATGCCATAATTTACGTGGAAACCCAAATGAGAGAAAACCACATAATGCTTTCTTATATATCAAATATTACATTCATTGGAAGCACCAACTTCCCAAATCTCTAGCTACAACTGGAAGGAGGATAGGACCCACTATTTACAGACTCCAACTTGAAGGAAGCTATAACTCCCTGAATTCTTTGGCTCCTACCAGAAGGAGGCTACAACCCCCTGATTCTCAGGATCCAACCTGAAGGAAGCTCCAACTCCTTGTGTTCTTCGGAACCAACTGGAAGGAGGCTACAACCCCCTTTCCTTGCCTCGTATTGTCGCCCTGAAATATAAGTGTAGACCAACTGTCACTACCATAATCACTACCACTATCACATTAACTTGTAACATGTCAACCTATCACATCAACATGTCACTGATCAACATGTCCAACCTGTCACTTTCATTGTTACTGTATCCAACCCGTCACTGTCAGCCTATCATTGTATCCAACATCAACCTTTCATTATCATTGATAATCAACCAGATCCTCTCACATGGATAATATACCAAGGACACCTCTCAACTTCATGTCCAACATCACCAACACATGCCTTTACCAATCATGTACCAATATCATCGACATACCATCACAAGATATGTGTCTCAACCATGTACCAAAGCATGTACCAAACCATCAACCGTGTACCACAAACATGCCAAACCGTGCATCAACCATGCACCAAAACCTATATGAAACCTTGCATCAACCATGCACCTTAACATGTACCATGTGCCTCAACCATCAACCATGTACTTCAACAATGTACATCAACCCTTGTACCATACCATGTACCAACAATGTATCTGAACCATATACCATATCAATCAATCATGGCATACACCATATACCATATGATATATCAACCAAGTACTATCAATGGTGTACCTCAACCAAATACCAACATCACCAAGGGATGTATCTGATACATGTGTTGTCATATACCAAGTGTATTCCTAAAAAGTGTATCAATATCAATGACAACCATACACCATGTGCTAATGCTTCAAGAGTATACCAAGAATAAGCCTCAAGCATATAACATCATCACCATGTAACCAAACCAGATACCATTGCACCAATACAACCAATATGTACTTTAATAATGTGTCAATCCCTCGTCAATATACCAAGTATGCCTCAAGAATTCACCAAATAAATATCAAGCGTAAACTTCACAACAAGTACATAAACATACCAATACCTCTGTAGCTGATCTGAAACACTGAAATATTTTCTTGTAAGTTATATTTTCTCTTTAGGGACCTGGTACTAGAATTTTCCCCAAACTTGTCTTGTCCTCGCGGGACTAAGACATCTTGTCACGCGGGGCCTCGGGTGACGATCCCTAAGAAACCCACGGGGGTGCCTCGCCAGACACTAGTGGTATGACCCGCAGGGTCCTACCAAAATAGTGTTTCCTCAACATACTCCTCTCTCTTATGCAACCCCAAAACTCCCACACTCATTTCTTGTTGCTACATCACATTTCTTCGCCGCTAACTTGACAAATAGATCACTGGTTCACTAGAAGATGTTCAATAGAATGATTGAGTGAATGTACTTGTGAATGACTCCTTGGGGTGCATTTATACTTTTTCTAGGTAACCTCTCTCCTTAAACTTAGGGGCTTCTATAATTTATTCTTACAACTACTTTACCCTTTCATTAAATACTTTTAATCAACTAGGGGCTTCTTGACTATTCTTTGGGGATTCTAATTTCACAAGGACATAATTCCTCAACCGTGAGGAACTACATGGCGTGCCACCTATCACCGGAAACAAAACGAAAAGGAAAATCCATTCATAGGTGAGCTAACTGCATTTACACCATCCTTCATGACCATATTCCTCAACCAACTTTGGGTTCCATAACCATGCCTTTGGGGCTACCGAATATCACTACCAGAATTCTTCAAGGGTTGACATCAATGACAACCAATATTTCAACAATATTATCATATGGATATTAAAATTCTTCTAACCCAACACCTGATAATTAATTCCAAATAAAATTAATTATCGAATAAAAGAAAAACTGATTTATTAACCAAACATTACAGTGGAAGAAAATAAGGAAACCATACACAAAGTGCATACATAACTTATGGGTAAAATAACCCTAGAAAAACCATGAAGGGAAAACCAATACCTTATTGATTTTATTAACTAAAATCTTGGGCTCCCATCCTGGGATAATGGCCCACTCAAGGAATAATACATTGCAACAAATAGCCTAGCCTAACACACATGGATGTTATTCCTTTGCTACCCCTTTTCTCCTTTCCTCAGACCTTGCCCCTACACACTTGGATGAATTTCCTTCTCCACCCAATAAATGAGATCTCACTCACTCATTCTCTATGTGTCTACTCCTTTCACATAGGCTTCCTTTTATAATCTTGAGTTTACCCTAAATCCAAAACCCTAGATCTCCAAAGTAATAAAAGGTTGATATTAGATCTCACCTTCACTTTAGATCTAATTGATAACATTTAATTTACATCACTAATGCCAAATACTTAGACATTTAATTAAATTAAACTCACGTTAGTTACAAAAGTACATTCACTTTAATAACCACTTTATTAAAGTGAATCTCCTAAGTCCTGAGCAGTAATAAGGACAACTCCCATGTGTTAGACACAACCCGTCATGGAAGTACATGTATGATACTACATACATCAACACTCCCTCTTAGTGAGTAAGGTACTTCTAGAAGAGCCATCTGGAAATAGTTCTTCTTATGACCCTAGCATAATGTCTCACACATCATCCTACTCACTAGCATCCCTCCAAGCCTATTGGTCAAATCGTCCCTAAATAATGGAAGTCATAGAATTGATGATGCTACATATCAATGCCATGAAGTTTGGAAACTTCATTGAATTCCTGCTTTCCATAAATGTGATCCTAGGAGCCTCCTGCTCCTGATCATCCATCAATGTCATCTCATACCAACTCGCTCTCCTTACAAAAATGGAAAGGGATAAATCCCTCTTCCCGTCTGAAGGTTAAATCCCCACTTTGGAAGTTTGTGAACTTTGCTCATCCTACAATTTCTCACCTTTAAGGTCCTACTTATCTTCCTCCTCTTCCAATGACATCGATCCATGATCCAAGATTCCCTTAGATCCACCTACAAGCTTTCCTTGCAACCTGTATACCTTGTCCTCTCTGACACCAATGTTAACTGTTGTTTCAGGGCTATCTCCCTCTAAATTCATTAATTGTTTTCCATTATGGAAGAAGACTGCATAACCCTTGTCCTCCAGAGATACGAATAAGAGAAAATCCATCCTCAAATATGGAACATACAACACATCTTCCACTCCAGAAAAACTCCTGATTCCAGTTGAAACCTTATTGCCCCAACTCCTACACCACACTTGGCATGAGTGCCAAGTTCCACATGTGGATATGATTTTGTCTCTGACCAACTAGTGAATAACTCATGTGTACTTGTCATGTGACAAGAAGCCCCACTATGCATGAACCAAAAAATACTGGAATCTATGCCAAAAATAAAAGAGACTAACAAGAACTCCTTCTCAAGCTTCTGAACAAACTCCTCAACTTGAGCTTCTACAAATTCTTCTACCTATCAGGGCATAATCTTCCCTTTCTTCTTGTTTAGACACTGTGAAGTAGAGTGGCCACTCTTGTGGCACACAAATAATTTCACTTTTATCAAATCCTTCTTCTTTCCATCCTATGAAATTGAATCTCCACTTATATTCCCCTTACTCCTCCTTGTCTAACTGGAAAAGAAAAGATTCCCATCATCACCATCCTATTGGCCTACTAGAGATTCATCCCAAATATCCTCCTGGATGTAATCATCCCATAGCTTTTCAAAATCAAGAATATTCTCCCATGCAATGATTTCCTTGATGAATGGTGTTCGTGGCTTACAAAAACCATTTAAGATTGTCCTCACCAACTCCTCATCTAACACAACTTCCTCAAAAACTTCCAACTGATCATGTACCTAAGTGATATTGGTGAGATAACTAGTTACCATATCTGACTTGGTCATCTTGGTGTCTCTGAGCTTCTCCCTCGACACAATCTTCGTCTTTGTATTACTTCTTTGAAATATATTATTCAGAGCTATAAACATATCCCTAACAAAATTCTTCTCAGATATGTGAGGCATCAAATGATCCTTCACTGCGTCTAAGATGATCCTCCTATCTTTCACGTCCTTCAACTCATGGGTATCCAAGTCCTTTGGATCCGTTAGTGGGGTCACTTTTGAGTTAGAGAACTCCCACAAACTGTCCTCCATGAGAACCTGCATGACCCTTGTCTTCTAAGGCACATAGTTCAATTCATTGTCTATCTTGTCCTCAAATCTCAAGCTTGTTGCGACCATCTCCAAATCAGAAATATATTGCTGAGAAAAAAATCAGCTAAAAATATGTTCTTGGCCCTTTAGAAACGAAAAATGAATAATTTTGTTGGCTACCTGGATCCCTTCTCGATACCCATTTCCTATTGCTTGGACTCTGCTACCCACTTTCTGAAATCCTGCTTGAAGCTGCTCAGACCACCTGCCTGCAACCTTTTGTTGCTACCCAAGTAATTCTCTAGGATACCTGAGCCCTTTCTGGGTTACCTGATGCTCTTCTGGGTTGCTCGGTGACTTTTGTGTATTAGCTGACTTGTTGCTGGCCTGGCTACCTGATTGGTGGATGTGTTGGCGGCCTCTTCTCGTTGGCTACTAGTGGTGGTGGTTGAGCCTTGGTGGCCCACCCCCTTCTTTTTCCTAGTCGTTGGATGCCCCATAGGTGGCTAGTTTCTTTCTCCGACAACCCTACTGGCTACAAATACTGTGGTTGATGGCTCTGCTAGTTGTTGGTTGTAGCCAACGTCTCTACTGCTGCAATCACCTCTCCTTGAATACCAATTCTCCATGCACTTTCATTTGCATCCCTATTCCTTTCATAACCATTACCTAAGCCTTCTTACTCCACATCTGCAACTCCTCTGCCAACGCTTCTTATTCGACGACTGCCTCCTCTGTAGCCATACCACACCACACAACCTGACCTCACTTGTTGGCTCCTGTACCATTCAACCTCACAATCGACTATTGACTTCTCCTTTATTATTTCTGTATGTTCACAGACTATACACTCACTCAATTCCTATAGACCGTCTCCCATAGTTCCATGCAGATTCAACTTGATCTTAGCCGCTAATTGAACCTTCTGCAGCAGGGATGCAGTGTATGATTTTTTTGCAACGCTTTTACATATTTGTACATTATACAATGACTGTATGATCTCGTATGGCAATACATTTCCTCCTTTTTTATTTTATATTTTTATTTTATATTTTTATTTCTGATTTTTTACTCACAACCTGTAGAAAACAAAAAAATTATGTGTTTCCAATCATGTTTTTGTGTACCCACGTTCCTCTTCAAAGATCACACTCTGATACCATGTTAAAATTATTCTAACCCAACACTCGACTATTAATTTTGAATCAAATTAATTATTGAAAAGAAGGACATCCAAGTTATTAACCAAGCATTACAATGGAAGCAAATAAGGAAACCATACACAAAGTACACACATAACTTCTGGGTAAAATACCCCTGGAAAAACCCTAAAGGGATAACTAGTACCTTGTTGATTTTATTAAATAAAATCATAGGCTCTTGTCCTGGGATAATGGCCCACCCGAGGAATAATAAAATGCAACAAATAGCCTATTCTAACACACCGGGTTGTTATTCCTTTTTTCCTCCTTTGCTCCTTTCCTTGGACCTTGCCCATCCACACTTGGAT
>SNQJ01S0015726.1:137274-157793 GCA_010110895.2 Picea sitchensis | reverse complement strand
ACCTTCTGTTGTTTACATGTTCTAAATCTAAACTGCGTATTGTTTTTATATGTTGAATAATGAAGATAATTTTACCTTACAAAAATCACCTGTGTTGTTCATAAAATTTGAGGACAATTGACTAACATAAAATATTGTTATCAACACTTAAACAATGAGTGGATAGAAATAAAAAATACAATTTAAATAATGGTGACAAACCATGAGTTGGGGGAAATCTCCCACAATAGAGAAGAATATTCGGTTGAGAGGAGGGTGTTGGAAACCCCTCTAGATTTAGTTGAAACTGTAAGAAGCCTTAAGGGAAAATTACAAATATTTAAAGAAGACAATGAGAGACTCATGAGAGAACAAGAAAAAAAACTGAAATAAATGCAATCATGTTGCAAAGCCTATCATAAATACAAATGAAACTGGAACATGGACCGATGGTCAGTAATGTGGACAGACATAATACTAAGAGGACCCAAAGTCCACCTGAGATACAAAATCATAACCTTGAAAATAGCAACACAAGAAGAAGCACCTCAAAGAAGGCCTAACATGGAGCCAAGAGGCATGTTGATGTCAAGGATTCAACTGAATAATCCTATAGTGAGGAAAATGAGAACTCCAAGGAATTTTCTAGCAGTGAGACTAGTTTACATTCTCATAGGAGAAGAAAGAGGAGGAAACATTCTAGGATCCATGAATATGAATATTTTAATAAATCCAAACCACTCACTTTAGATGGAGAGATTAAGAAGGGGGAAGAAGTAGAAGCTTGGCTACTCATCCTAAAGATGTTCTTCAGAGTCCATGACTACTCTAAGAAATTAAAGGCTCGAATATCCATCTTTAAATTGAATTGTCATGGAAATAATCTGAAAATTATTTTAACAAAAAGTACCTATCTGAAAGGTACTATGATGAAAGGACTAAGGATTTATATGAGCTCAAACTTGGAAATCTCACCATTGATGAATATGTTAGAAAATTCATTGAGTTGTTGAGGTATGGGCCTTACATCAAGGGTGAAAATACGAAGGTGCAATGATTCATTAGCGGGCTTCCTCAATCCTATCGAGACAGAATTGAGTTTGATGAACCCAAGACTATAGAAGAAACCATTAGGAAGGCAACGTACCACTATGAGCAATTCAAGCACATGGAAGAATCTCATAAGGATTGGAAAAATGAAAGAAAATTGGGATTCAAGAAGAAAGGGTTTAAACCTTCAATCTTTAGGAACAATGGGAAAGGCTCTAAGATGATCCTTCCTACTAAAAGTGTGTATCAAAAGAATTTTCCATCTCCAATTGGAAATAAACCCTTTGGATCAGTTCCAGGAAAGACTGACGATAAAAGGAGAGAGCCATTGAAATGTTGGGGATGTGGAGAAGAAAATTTGTTGAGGGATTTCCCCCATAGGTAGCAATACAATAGGAACATCTACAACATCTAGGAAGCTACCACGGTCAATTATGTGGCTAAGAGCATGCCACAAATTTATGAAACCATGGATAATCGACAACCTGATCACCAAGCTTCAGCAGTGGAGATGGAAGGTATGATTGCCAACCATCTTGTTTCTATTTTGATTGACCTTGGTTCTAACCTGAGTTATGTTTCCCCTCAAACTATGGATAAATGTAAATTACAACCAGTGAAACATACTAAATCATGGTTGGTACAACTATCCACTGGGACAAAAAGAAAACTAATAGAGGTCTTACCAATAGGAAAATTCATTTTGGGTGGGTTGTCCACCCAAGCAACTCTAAATACACTTCCTTTAGGATCTTATGACCTATTGATTGCCATGGATTAGTTGTCTTCCCATAAACCCAAGTTGGAGTGTTATAATAAAACATTAGAGTGTGAATACGAGGAAGGGAGGAAAAAAACCCTTAAAGGAATTCAAAATCTTGTCTCAGTGAGACAAATATCAACACTTCAAGTGAAGAAGTATTGCAGGAAAGGATGTCATTTGTATGAAATGAAAGTGTTGAACTTTGTTGAGGATAATAAACCAAGCCTAGGGGACCATCCTATATAAATAGAGTATAAAGATGTGTTTCCAGAAGAGGTACCAGGTCTACCTCCAAGAAGAGATATTTAGAATGAGTACACCAGAGCTAGTTGAGCTCAAACTACAGTTGAAGGAGATGTTGGAAAAGGGTTACGTCTGGCCGAGTCTTCCCCCTTGGGGAGCACCAACCTTGTTTTTTAAGAAGAAGGATGGCACACTCAGATTATGCATAGAGTACCGACAACTCAACAAGGTGACCATTAAGAATAAGTATCCCTTGTCGAGAATTGATGACCTATTTGACCAGTTGAAGGGTGCTACAATATTTTCTAAGATTGATTTAAGGTCGGGGTACCATCAAGTCTGAATTAAGGATGAAGACATCCATAAAACAACCTTTAGGACAAGATATGGGAACTATGAATTTGTGGTGGTGCCATTTGGGCTTACCAATGCACCAACCACTCTTATGTGCCTGAAGAATAATGTAGTCAAAAAAATCTTGGACATATTTGTGCTGGTCTTTATAATGAAATTCTAATCTATTCTAAGAGCATAGAAGAGAATGAAGAGCACCTAAAGTCAGTGCTTCAAGTGATAAGAGATAATAATCTCTATGCAAAGTTTAGTAATTGTGACTTTTTTCAAAGGAAGGTCCATTACTTAGGCAATGTCATCACTAAGGAAGGAGTGGAAGTTGACCCTAACAAGATCAAATCCATCATGGATTTTCCTACACCAAAGGGCATCTATGATATCAGATCCTTTATGGGCCTAGCAGGATACTATAGAAGGTTCATAAAGGGGTTTTCCCATATTGGTTATCCAATCACCTCCCTACAGAAAAAGGGAGTTAAATTTGTTTGGACCAAAAAATGTGAAGAGAGTTTTCACCAACTGAAACACCTTTTAACCAATGCACCAGTACTGAAAATTGTAGACCCACATAAGGACTTCCTGGTGTGTACAAATTCTTGCAAAGAAGGACTCAGAGGATTCCCTCATGCAATAAGGGCATCCAATCTGTTATGAATCTAGAAAATTGATTGTACATGAAATCAATTATGTGACACATGACCTAGAATTGGATACCATAGTTCATGCTTTAAAAATGTGGAGGCATTACCTCCTAGGCCAAATATTTGTACTTATGATCAACCACTGTGGGTTGAGATACTTGTTTTACCATCCTAAACTTAATGCTAGACAAGCTAGGTGGATGGCCCTTCTCAGTGAATTTTATTTAGAAATCAAACATATTAAGTTGAAGGAAAATAGAGTGGTTGATTCCCTCAATATAAGTATGAAAGTGATTCATTTGGAAGCTGTAAGTACCTGTGAATTAGATATCAAGGAGAGAGTTAAAAGTGCACATGAAGCATATGAGTTTTTCAAAATTGTGAAATTATGATTAGAGAAAGAGCCCACGGGGCTCAAGTATGAGGGATATCAATTGTTGAATGATGGTCTTCTAACTTACAAAGGTAGGTTGTATGTTACAAATAATGACGACTTGAGGAAGTTCATACTGGATGAACTATGTAAAATACCATACACTGGTCACCCTAGTTATCAGAAAATGATCACAGCCACCAAGAAACTATTTTATTGGCTGAGAATGAAGAAGTATATAGCTAACTACTTGGCTAAGTGCTTAGAATGTCAGCAGGTTAAGGTGGAGCACAAACATCGAACAGGGTTGTTGCAGCCCCTACTAATTCGATAAAGGAATTGTGAAACCATCTCCATGGATTTTATCACTGAACTACCTAAATCAACCAAGTAGAATGACACTATTATGGTAGTTGTAGACAAGCTGAGAAAGGCTACTCACTTTATCCCCATAAAGTCAAATTGCAAGGCAATAGATATTACCAATATTTTCATGAAATAAATATTTAGACTACATGGCATGCCTATGGAAATCATATCAGAAAGAGATACAAAATTTACTTCAAAATTTTGGAAATATTTGTTTGTTAGTTTTGAAACTAAATTACTATTTAGTACGGCTTATCACCCTTAAACTAATGGAAAAACAAAAAGGGTAAACCAAGTACTAGAGGACATGTTAAGGATGCATGTGATGCATCAACCTGAGAAGTGGGAAAACTACCTACCACTAGTAGAGTTTGCTTATAACAATGACTATCAGGAATACTTGGAGATGAGTCCTCTTGAGGCTCTCTATGGTAGGAAATGCATCATTCCAATCAATTGGAATAACCCAGTGGAAAAATAACAGTTGGGCCAGACCTATTAAAAGAAATGGAACAACAAGTAGTTTGAATAAGAAAGAATCTGAAGATGGCTCAAGACTGGCAGAAGAGCTATGAATAAAAAAATTGGACTCCTAGGGAGTTCAAAGTAGGGGATCATGTGTATCTCTAGATCAGACCCAGAAGAAGTTCCTTGAGAATGGGAACTTGTGCCAAGATGGCACCTCAGTTTTGTGGACCCTTTGAAATTTTGGACAGAGAGGGACCTGTAGCATATAGACTAGAACTTCCTCCCACAGTGAAAGCACACAATGTTTTCCATGTTTCATTATTGAAGAAATATGTACATGATTCTAATCATATAATTGACCGGTCTCTGATCCAGGTGGAACCAGAGGGATAATTCCTACCAAAACCCCAATGTATACTAGACAGGAAGGACATTCCACTCAGGAAAAGAACCATTGCACAAGTCAAGGTGCAATGGAAACACTTTTGTCCAGATGAAGCTACATGGGAATTAGAGGATGCCATGAAACATGCATACCCATTTTTGTTCACTATTGTACATAAAGACCACAAGGACATGTAGAACACCGAGGACAACGTTCCTTTAATGGGGAGGGGATTGTAATACCCATGTTTCCCCTAGCTTTTAAATATAATTATATTTGGATAAAATACTGTGGACAGACCCGTCATGTGAATTTTGGAAAAGACAATGAACCTTGTATTATATATATATATATATATATATATATATTGTTATTAAATAAAAATGGAAATTGTGGCATAACTGCTGAAAGGAGCTGGCTAGTATGGATCATGATGCATGAGAGGGGATGGTAAGGGGAACCAGTGATGGTTGAGATGACCCTGACAGACCAGTACGTTGCTGGATATAAATTGCTTAAACCCAGAACAATCTTCTAGCCCATAAAATTGAATTACCAGTCAAGCTGGTAGTTGGGAAGTCTTCCTCAAAAGTAAGTGAGGAGATGGGCATAGTACATGTCTGAAAAAATTCTTGATCTGACCCAAGAAATCTTGTTGGAAAAGGAAAGAAAAGTCAGGAAAATCAGGAGCAGAGGGAAGACGATACACACGAGTAGTTCGGAAGACAATTCGCGAGGAAGCAAAGCATGAGAGGCTCCCTGGTTCTGAGGAGAATTGAGAAATATATGTTATTATGGGTACAGGAGCGCTTGGACAGTGTTTTCTAATCAAGCTGATAAACGAAGATGAAATGATTAAGTGGGAAATCACAGCCGGATCCCTTGCTTGGTGGATAGAAAATTGAATTTCCACGGATCTGTGGGAAAAGGAGAGTAACCTTTGTCCCTTGTTGTAGCTGAGCAAAAAGGAAAACTTCATTTATTTCATGGCATCATGGTCTAGCTAGGGGGTGTCCAGTTGAGGAATACTCAAAGAGAAAAATGTTCCTATGGTTGGGTGGAAAAGAGCACCCCTTTCAACAATTTCCAACTAATTTATGATTTTCAGATAAGTGTGACTCTGAGTTTTTATGTTTTCTTGGTTGTTTTGTTGTAACACACATTTTGTTCTTGAGATAGATCATGGAAAATTATTTTACCTTGTTTGAATGGTAGAATATGTGGCTCTAATGGCCTAGCAACTTGGGAAATTGGGAGCATAAGACATTGACCCATGTGTTGGTTGAAAAGTCTGCAAGGAACTATCTAGGGACCAAACCTGGAAACATAGAGTTGGGACAGACTCCATGGGATAACTCTGAACCTGTCAAGTCCCTTAGAATTACCAGTGTCCTGTTACAGGATTTGGATTCTGAAGTGAAAGGCACTTCCTTCAAACCATTCTTGCTACTGACCATGGGCTCAAGTCCGCGACCTTAACCAAATCTCAAATAAGATCTGAGAGTGTAACCTTGGGGGCTTGTCAAAGCCCCATATGACCAGGACTCTAGAACCCTACACTATGCAAAAAGGGAGCTAAGCTTTCCGGGCTTCGGGACTTCGAAGATATGGGACTTCAGGATGTTGGAATCTCACGACATTCAAATCCCACCGAAGGAAACCTGTTGAAATGGTGACCAGACAGTTGACCGACAACTGGCGGTTTCCTATCCATTGTGTGGGATCCACCTTATCGTTAAACCCTAACCAACTGTTCGGTCACGAAGTTATGCAAGTTGTCGATCCAAGAAACATCGAGATCTTTCTTGACCATTGGATATATGTTACGGTCGAATTTGGCATTGACCTACTCCGAGAGTGAAAATGTGTTAAATGGTCAAAATCCCTGAATGTCGAAGTTGCAAAATAACGCGAGCCGTAGATCTAAGGATCCTTCGGGACCCTTCTTAACTGTTAGATCGAGTATAGTGGAAGGATAGAGTAAGTGGTCATCCCCACTTTATGACCCCTTCTGCAGGTAATCCTTCGGGGAATCGAAGGGTTAAGAACGGTAAGGATTACGAACTCACGAATCCTCGAAGTGGTGAAATCCTGCCAATCGTTAGATCGTGGGGAATAATTTAGAAGCAATGTGAGTCGTTGATCTAAGGATCCTTTGGGGACCCTTCCCAACCGTTCGATCAACTAGTGGAAGGACTACGTAAGTATTTCAACAAAGTCTTACTTCTGTAGTCTGGAACTTCAGAATTCCAAAACTTCGAGGCTCCAGGAGATTTGACATGTTGATGCATAGGCTAAACGTCGAAGCGTCGAAGGCCAAAGTATGGGGCAGGAGTTTTAGAACATCGGAACTCAAGGACTTCAGGAGATTTGAGGATGTAGGAAGGTGTGTTAAACACCAAAGCACCGAAATGCCAAAATTTTAAACACCAAAGCACCTAAATGCCAAAATTCCTGCTGAAGTGTCCAACATCGATTGGATGAACCATGTACGTCACGGTGATGTGGAATGCATGGATAGCCCCACAAGGCATCATGGAACAAGACGAGAATTAAGTGAGGGACCGGGTCGTGGGTATGGTCAAGTTTAAGCTATGTGTTAAGCACTGATGAATCTCATCTTTCAGATCCAAGGGTGGATAGAATGTCCACCATAGATTCCAGAGTGGAAAGAGTCCTTTGGACTTCAAAACTCTGGGGAAGTTTGTAAACCTGTACAAGAATATCGAAGGGGTCGAAGGCCTGTTACCCACGAAGGCCCAAGAGATATCCCTTGCAACAACCTCTCCATTGGCCATGTCACCGCTAGATGATGATGACCGAGGTCGTGTCAGTGCCATGTAGGATAGTATGAATGAGGTGGAGCCACATGGCCTTTGACCAATGATACCCTAAGAAGTTTAGAGAGCCATAACTTTCGACTCGGAACTCGGTTTTGGAGGAGTTTATAGTCGTTGGAAAGCTCTCGTAGAGAAGAAGGCAATGGTTCCCTTATTCGAGGAACTCAGAGAAGTTGTAGGAAGACGAAAAATTTATACCCCATCCCTTAAAAGGGTACTTAAGGGGTTGGGTGTGTGACATCAATAGATTCATAAGCTTGCCACCCCTTGAATTCTTTGTATCAATCTAAAGAAATATGAGTTTTGAGCAATGGATTGATTTCACAATTAATGAATTATTATTGAAGAATCTCCAATTACTATAAGATTGTTTTGATCCCCTTTGATTTGAGAATGATTAACCCTTGGTACAAGGTCAATACTTCTACTTGGTAATTAGTAGATTCCCCTAACCCCCAACAAAAATTAATTCATAGTTTCCTTTAAAGGTTAAACACAATCAAACGCCCACTACTTCCCATACATATAAATTAATGTTAATAATATTATATGGAATATAATTAAACATCAAAGATATATGGAATATAATATAAAGAGAAAAAAGTTTATTGGTAGAAGATATTTAAAATACGTTCGGGATTTGCAAAAATTCTTCTTCTTTAAAAACAAATATTGCATTTTTCTATTTCTTTAATCTTCTATTGATATAATGGTGATAAAAAATTTATAGTCTCATTTGACCATTTTCCATAGCAAAAGCATACCAATAATATCAAAATTTAGGCTTCTCATTTAATCTTAAACTTCATTCTCTCAATTATTTAAAATGTATAACATGATTGTATTAAAAAAAAAATCATTTTCCATAGCAAAAGCATACCAATAATATCAAAATTTAGTCTTCTCATTTGATCTTAAACTTCATTCTCTCAATTATTTAAAATGTATACCATAATTATATTAAAAAAAATGAAGTATGACTATGAACCAGCCTATGTTATTTTTAACGGAGATGTGAAAGGAAACTTAGTAGTGCGAGGGGCCTATCTTGATCTCGGTGGAAACAACGAGCTAAGATTTTCTTAGGGACTAGGAAGAACGATGAACAAGGCATCATATCAAGGACGAGTGCTATTCAAGGCTAAGATTTTCTTAGGGACTAGGAAGAACGATGAACAAGGCATCATATCAAGGACGAGTGCTATTCAAGGCCAAAGTCATTAGCAAGATAATGGAAAGATGAGGCTCAATTTTTGTTATTAGGCACATGCATCATAATCTAGTTTCAAAGGAAATCCAAATTGTCATAACTTTCTATTAAATTTGGGAGTTAATTAAGGGGTTCAATAAAGTAGTTTTCTTCCATATCTTGGTAATGTTTAATGGAGTAACTGATGTAAAGGAAAATATGGGAGAAAAATTAAAAGAAAGAGATCTTAGTATAGACAYAGGGGATGTCAATTGGGTTTAGCCTGAGTGGTTTGTGTTGAGGGGTGTTTTTCCCCCACCCAGGTTCAATTTCAACAAGTGACATGTTGATCTCTTARATGAGCAAGCTATCGAAAAAGCCTTGTCTTTCTACAAAATYTGGCTTACCTTARGTACCATCCTCGAAATGAGGGGAAGTGCCTGGTGGGTTTCCCCGGGCTCTATTCTAAAGTAAAATAAAAATAAAAAAAGTATAGACATAGGGGATATTAGTTTGGCTCCCCTCCCATAACTTTAATATCCAAAATTTGTTCTAATGACCATACTCATTCATAGCTTAGGACAATTTGTGTGTGCAAGAACTTAATGCACCAATGTGTCATCGTATTACTATGTACCTCAATGATGTTAGGTGGAAGTATGAGCTCATTTTGTTTTAATCTTGTTGCATGTGGTTTTATTTTCCCTTCTCTAGTTTGGGAGGTTCCCTCTACAATGTAGAAGTACCCCTCCTCTCTTCTCTTGCTATTGTGGTGTTTCTGGGGTGGTGATTGTCTTGTAGCCTTGGTGTTTGGTAATTTTTGGTGGTTGAATTGTGGTGTCATGTGTCCTACATTTTTTTATAGTGCTCATCTTCGAAGGATTCCTTACATTCTAAAGAGATTCTTCCCCCTTTCCTTGATTGTTATGAGGTGCTTGCTTTAGAGTGTTTTCTCTATAGCCCTTGTGTTTGGTTTTCTATGGTGGTCAAGTTGTGGTATTGGGAGTTTTATGTTGTCTATATTGGAAGAGTTGTGGTGCACATTTTGTGGATTTGTGTGTGTGTTCAAGCCTTCCTTTTGGCTCCTTGGTAGTTTATGTGGGGTTGTTGCTATTGGGTTTCTCTCAATTTTGAAAGGGTGGTTATCTCTTGTTCTCATGGAGGGGTGTGATTATCAACCAAGGTGTTGTGGTTAGTGTGGGATTGTAGAAATAAGGAGGGGTCTATGAAGGTGCAAGAAACAAATTTAAAAATTAAGGGGGGAGCTTATATTGTCCTAAGCTCATGGATGTAGTGGCAAGACAAGAAAGGATTCATCCATTCTAAGGAGGAAAGAGAATTTGGTAGAAAAGGGATATCAATGCACAACTAGATAAGTTGCAAGAGAAGGAACAAAAAATGGTTGAGTTCATGATTAGTCTCCAATTTAATTTAAACAAAATTTAAATACTAAAATATGAGGCATTGCTAGGAGACAAAACAATTTCGGAATGACCTACATTTTGATTGACATAAATACTATATAGCAATTCCAAGTAAGAGTAGGAGGTAGAGATATCCCAGATTGGCCTCCAATTTAATTGAAATAAAACTTAAATACTAAAATCTGAGGCATTTCTAGGAGACAAAACAATTTAGGAATGACCTACATTTTGATTGAAATAAATACTAAAGTCTAGACATTGCTAGGAGAGAGAACATTATAGTATTAACATTGTATTACAATTCTTAGTTTTGAGTTTAGCCAAATATATGGCGGGTGTATCCATCTACCATAAATATAATATGAACATTGATAAATAGTAGCTTCAAACAGCTTCAAAATTGAAATATGATATATATTAACACACCATCCATTATAATCTTATAACCTATATGTACCAATATTTGGATACATTATAGTTTAAAATATTTTTTTATATATAATATTTTTGCTTCAACTTAATGTTCTTGCAAATTTTGATGAAACTTTAAACTATTTTGAACACTTGTATCGAGGTTTCCACATTTAAAAGACTTGTACAACATAGATAAAATATATA
This sequence comes from Picea sitchensis, assembly GCA_010110895.2. Lineage (NCBI taxonomy): Eukaryota > Viridiplantae > Streptophyta > Pinopsida > Pinales > Pinaceae > Picea > Picea sitchensis. The sequence continues at coordinate 147,097 of SNQJ01S0015726.1, read as the reverse complement.
TATATTAAATTATTGAATATATTATTTAGTTAAACAATGTTTTAGTTTTTAAGTGGATAAAATTTCATTTAAATATATAATATACAAAATTATATTTTTTAAGTGGATAAAATTTCATTTAAATATATAATATACAAAATTATAGAAGAATGTGCATTTTTTTAATAATTAAAATAAATGGTTATATTTAGAAAAACCCACCCTTAGATTAGATTGATGAATGGCATAGATTTATGTTTTAATTATTTTTAATTATATCTTTATGATTTTTTAATTATATCCATAAGTTCATGCAATTTTCTTTCAAGGGTACAAGGGAGATTTTTATGATTTCATAACTAGAAAATCAATTAATTATATTGAAAGGCATTGAGTCCACTATCAGAAATGTCCATGTAACATAACACATTAAAATAATATTAAAAAATCTACAAAATAATAAAATAATAAAAAACATTAAAATATATATAAATACATAAATACATAAAAATAACAAGTCGGCTCAATTAATCAATCGATGCGATAATCAAAACAAGTATATATTACCACCAGCATAAACCCATCTTAACTCCAGATTTATCAAGGGTTGAGAGGGATCAAATCTCTATAATGCAAACCTTTAACCCTTCCTCAAGTTTTACACTCTAAAAAATGTTTTCACCTCAAAAGATCGAATCCTTCTCGAGACTTTGATAAATCCAAAATTAAAATGGATCTATACAAATAATAAAACTAATCAATTTAGAAATCAACCTCAAAAACTTATACATAAAGTTCAAAACACTTAATCATTTACATATATTTATAAAGTGATAAAAATTATTTTTAATTTTAAAATTTATTATTAATAATTTATTTTAACCAACAAAATTATAAAAAAAATTATATTGTTATTTGATTTAAAACATTTTATAATATTAATTTATTTATTATTATATTAAACTATATATAAAAATTAAATACTTCAATTTCAATATTATGATTATATTCTAAATTTCTTACCTATAATATTTTTATAATATTAAAAAAAAAAAATTTAATGATTAATTTTTAAAAATAATTTATAATGACTGATTTTTATTCTTTCCATTTTACCCTTTCATTAATAATCATTTTTTATAAATTATTTTTTGATAATTAATTTCTCCTAAATTTAAATACTTAATACTCAATACACCTTAATTTCTTTGGGCCGATTCATAAGGAGCGAAGCATGATATAATACTCATTATATGGTATGACGACAACTTTATAACATATTCTTATGTTTATTATCATATCTTTCAATTTCAACAACATGGCTTATTCTTTAAAAAGAAGAAAATAAAAAATGAACACATAACTTTATCAATGAAGTTTGAATGTGGTGTATTGAATTAACAAGGGGAGTTGCAAAGGCAACAAGTTTATGCCTTTGGTCGGTTGAGATTCAGAACCAGAGTGTATGAGTAGCAGATTCAAAACAAGAGAGATTGAGTAGGAACTTATGTTATATGTAGATGGTTCTTGTCTTATATTGCAAGCGTGCTTCAACCATTACTTTGTAGGGAATTCATGATTCAAGACAATAAATATATATATATTTTAATACCTTCAATCATAACAAGAATGGACGATATTAAGAAAAAAACACTCAAAAAACCTGATATTATGATGCGAGGATAAATTATGGAGATATTTTAATTGTCAAAATATTTTTTATCCATTTTGAAATCTAAATGGTTTCTTAATTCTCAAGCTTTGCTACAATGTTTACCAAAAAAATGATATTTAGAAGCAACTGAAGTTGAAACCAAATCTCCAATTTTGATATTATGCCGCGAGGATAAATTATGGAGTTATGTCAATTGTCAAAATATTTTTTATTTATTTCAAAATCCAAATGGTTTCTTAGTTCTCAGACTTTGCTACAATGTTCCTAGGTTCACAAGAATTTTATAACAATCGATCAACAAAGAACCCTGGAAGTTAGATATCCATAGTCTGTCTTGTTCGCTATTTTAAAATTTTCAATTTTTCGTGGTTTAAAAGGGGCATATTACTGTCATATCATTTAAAGTAAAATAGAATATGTAGAAATGCATGAATCTTCTTCTCTGATAGGCCAATCAATTTGTATCATCATAGTAAATCAACATAAGAATCGCATGAAGGAGAAAATGGCTTTCAATCAAGTGCGAATCTACAATCAACAAATAGACGTATGAGAAAAATCTAAAATGGAGATTATCATTTCAGAACTGCCTTACGTCTATCCATTTATTCAAACATAGTTTATAATTGTAAATTAACGTCATCATTTACAACATCTGAGTTTATAATTGTAAATTAACGTCATCATTTACGACATCCGTTGATCAACTCTTTAGTCGGAGGTCTTCGTTCGGAAAAGGTTATCCATGGACTGCTCTGCATCGAAACAAGTAATTGTAAAAACAATATGAAGGCCTTCAAGTTTTAGATTATATAAGTTAACACAATGCAGAGAATAGGCTCCCAATCACTTAGTTATTTCATAAGATTATGTGGAACTTATGTTATTGACTTTGGTAAATGTGCATGGGAAAGATTCATCACCATGGATTTGATCATTTTACAGGATCCCAACGCATTTTATATACACATGGTAGCCAGATGTGCACGCCTACATTGTAAGACGAGACTTTGACCATGTGCCTCACTATCGTTGCCCCTTAGAAATCACTAACTTGGAATAAACCCCCCCTGGCATGAGAAGTTGATCATGGCAACAGACAACCACTTCCTCTCCAATTGGCAGCTATCGTGATGTTCATGTAAGGAGACACTCCCACCTGAGACCCCATTCATCTCTATTCAAGTAAGGAGATGCTCCCACGTTTCTTTTGCACATCATTGATAATGAGTAGTAACAACTTAAATGGGTGGCATGTTGTAGAGATATAGTAGTAATAGCTTCAATGGGTGACCTGTTGCATTTCAATGTGTTGGCAATTGCAGTTTTCCTGATGGTTTCAACTTATGGCGGTGTATGAACAAAAACTAATGCACTACAACATCTCCCCTCGGCGCCCCAAGCTATCTGATTGCAGATTTGGGAACACATGAAAGAAATAACCCTTCTCCCTCTCTCATGGGTAAGGCTAGCGTTCCTAGATCAATTATGGTTATCAGCGTTGCACTGGAGATTTCACTGCTCGATGTTGTTAACTGTGTGATTCGAGAAATTCAAGATTGACAGACTATACAAACTATAACCAAGGATGAGAGACACACTATACAACCAGTTCCAAAGAACTTAGCTGCACCAAGGATGAGAGACTTCATCAACAGTCTGGTTCATTGATTCAATATGGTGGGGTTCAAAATTTAAATCAATACGCTGGGAGAAAAACATGTTCCGAGAGAGTTTACCATGCTCTGTCGCTTCACAATATGCCCCACGAGATGGTCATTGTTAATAGAGTAAGCAAGCAATCGCAGAGTGAGTCTTCCACAGGTCCTCCACATTAGTGATGATGGTGGGCTTCGCTCCTTCCATGACAACCATGGCTGAAACCATGGTGCCCAAATAGATTCCCATCAGTATGACACAAATAACCTCTAGAAGTCCCATGAGGGACTTACTTTTTGCACTATCGCGGCTTCTTGTTCCACATAATGATGAAACTACCATTGAAGATGGGATATTTGTCCAGACCGAGACCAAAGAAATCACTTTTCAATTCCCATGTCTGGGTTTTCTTAGAAGACCATTTTTGGAAAATCTCATGTGAGTATCAGGTATGCAAGAAGAATCCATTCCAAGCACGATTTTTTCTCTCAATTCTTTTAATGCTCCATGATAAAGCTGAACATGTTTTCCTCCATTGTCCAACAGATAGGTCATAAACGTATTCTTGTTGTATGGTCATCAACGTTGAAGTTACTGGTATTAGAGATCTGTTAAATGCTCGAGACCGTCCAGAAGAATTTGGTCATGAAGCTTTGTGTACTCTATATGGTGGAGGGGAAACAACAATCATAGCACAAAGAGTTTAAGTGGCATCACCAATGACAAAGAAAGAAAGAAAGCGGACCCACGCTCTAATTTTTCCTTGCGCAGTTGCAGGATGTTCCATACATATTCTGCACAAATGCCACGCTACGTATTTCCAAGCATGGATCCCAGTGAATTTAGCCATGAATCACCCTGGTGTTTCTCCTCTAAGCTCTAACTCCTAGTTATTTCATGCAACATATATACCTAATAGGAAAACACAAATCCCTAATTTGAGAAAAATATGACAGATATTTTAGCTATTAAATATCTGTATTCTGAGGCAAATTTGGAAAAGATTTTAGGTATTAAATCCTACAGAAAATTACCTTGAAAAAGTGTTAAGCCTAAGCATAATTTTCATCTCGTATATTTCACAGTGTAAATCAATGTAAATTAGTGTAAAAATACTGCCAAAGGCGCATTTTCCTTGACTCATGCAAAGAAGGTGACAGAGGCCATGGAAGAGGGAAGCTTCTTTCTCTTCGGGAAGAAACTAAAGAAGGAGGACTTATGCCAACAACACAATAGGGACAGTTTGAAGGCAGAAGGTCGTTGCTGCATATTATAGTCGACATATTGTTTGAAGGAGGACTTCTGCCAGCAACACAACATGGACAATTTGAAGGTAGAAGGTCGTTGCTGCATATTACAGTCGACATATTGTTTGCAGGTAGAAGTTCTATCATGCATATACAAGACTGAAGAACAACAACAAGGATTGAAGGAAAGGATAGGTAGAAGGATTTTGTTCCTTCGTTTTTCATCCTCATGCTTTAATAGCGTGAGAGATCTTGCATGCATGCAACTGGACAATGCAGCTACAACAAAATTGGACATGAAAACAAACATAAGATAATGATAATGAAACTTCCCATACTATAAACATAGGACATAAGCATTAAATTTTTATGAATTAATGCTAGCTCTAAAGCTAGCATTAATCCACCTCAAGCGATGTAATAGGATATCTCTTCTATTTGTGTAACTCTTGAAACCAAAAATCCCATTAAAATATTGCCTTGCCTCGGTATGAGGCCAAATAAGAGGTAAATGTTTTGTATTGGAGGATATAAAGTATGTAATTTTTTAATTGGAAGACTTAAAGTGTTTTAAGTCCATAACTTAGGATGGTTAGCTAAAAAGTGTCTTGGATAAAGTGCGGGAACTAATGCATAGAAAAAAATCGTTTACTATAATCCCTAGCCTAAAGGCAGGGACTAATAAGTCTAACAACCAGCTACATGAAAACAAACACTTACATTAATGTTGGTTCTATGTTTATATATTTGATTTCCAACTAATCTAGACATGCTAGTGAATACTTAATATTGTTAAACATATTCATATTCATAGAGATATTATTTTGGATTGAAACACATATTCTTTTGGATTGAAAGAGTATTTTTTCACTTCTACAATAACATTTAAGTTATGATACATTTCATTTATACTAAGTTGTAAAGGATATATCTCTTCTCTCATTTTAATAATCTTTGTTAGGGTTTTTATTTATTAAAAGAAGGTGGCTAAATGTTCTATGTTTTGGATGTTTTTTGGTTTCTTACCACCAAAATCTAGCTAGACAATCTTGATCAAAATTGCAACTTTAAATTGATGTAGTTATCATTTTTAATATAAAAATGGATTCAACACCCTTGAATACCTATTTACATATTTATAGTACCTATTTACATATTTAAGTTATGGTGTTTATTTACATATTCAAATTATAGTGTCTATTTTTATATTTAATTTCTAACTAAATGGCCCTTCTTTTGTCACTCTCATAACCAAACTTGCCTTCATAAAGATGTTAATGATGCTTTTTTTTGTCACTCTCATAACCCAACTTCAAAATTGAAAAACTCGTAAACATAACGACGTATCACTACACTATCTTGCAAGAAATAACCCCTAGACTTGCATATCCAAATGTAGATATCATTTGTGTTGGTAATATATTCTTAAGCAACTATGAACATTCATGGCACAATGGAAGAGAGGGATTGGCATCCATCTCCAAGCGTCTTGAATGCTTCTACATTTCAGAAAGTCTATTTTTAGTGGACGACNCAAATGTAGATATCATTTGTGTTGGTAATATATTCTTAAGCAACTATGAACATTCATGGCACAATGGAAGAGAGGGATTGGCATCCATCTCCAAGCGTCTTGAATGCTTCTACATTTCAGAAAGTCTATTTTTAGTGGACGACAGGATCAGATCTTGGGTGGACTCACCATTTTTGTCAGACCACGCCCCGACCTTTTTGCAATTTGGCACACCTGATGTGCGTATTTCCCTTCCTTTCAAACTTAATTCGTGTTGGCTAGTCGAGGAAGGTTTCAATTCTATTGTATTTGTTGTTTGGAATGACCCGATATTCCTAAGTGAAACAGGAATACGACAACGCTTTTCTTGGAAGCTAAAGCAGTTAAAAACACACATAAAATATTGGACCACTCATCACAGGTGACTCACTCTACATCGACTACAGGTGTTGGAGGTTACCATTAAAGATATACAACTTATAAATCCATTGGATGGGCTCGCTGGGATCAGACATCAACAATTAAAATATTTTGAATCAGAGAGAAATAAAATATTACTTGCAGATGAATCCCTCCGGAGGCAACGGTGTAGAGAAAAGTGGATTCAATGTAGAGACCTCAATAACAAATAATTCCATCGATATGAAAGCAATTCCAGGAAAAATAAACATATATGGGATATCTTGGATGAATCAAGCACTATACACAGTGGACAACAAGCTATTAAGGATGCAACTTCTTACTTCTTTAAATCTTTCTACGAGGCAAAGCCACAACCCACACTACAGGAACATGTCGATGTGGCTCAACTGTTCCCTCACTCGGTCACTTTAGAGGACTCTTCATTCCTGGACAGTCCCTTCACTCTACAAGAGGTTCTGATTTCTTTAAAATCATTCACTTTGGACAAAATCTCGGGACCCAATGACTGGACGGTGGAGTTCTATCTACACTATTTTGATTTGGTGGGGACAGAACTCCTGGAGCTTGTTGAAGACTCCAGACTACACGGTAAGGTTACTGGGGCAGTAACTCCACTTTTTTAACTCTTATACCAAAAGAAAATCACCCGACTACCTTCGATGACTATAGATCGATTTCTCTCTGCAACCTATGCTACAAGCTCATATCAAAGATCAGTACAAATAGAATCAAACATATTCTCTTGCGATCCTTGTCAGCCAAATAACTTGGATTTTTAAAGGGACGACAAATAATTGATGTTGTTGGATCCAAAAAAGAATGCTTACAAAACATAAAGAAAAAAAACTCTCCTGTTCTCATCCTTAAGCTTGATCTAAAAAAATCATTCGACTGCATAGACTAGGACTTCCTCAAACTGATTTTAATTCAGTTTGGATTCAACCAAAACACATTAAAATGGATAATGAGTTGCGTCACCAGTGCAAATTTTGTAGTGCTCATAAATGGAGAACCCTATACTTTATTCCAGAGTGGCAGAGGCCTCTGGCGGGGCTGCCCACTATCTCCGCTCTTATTCATCTTGGTCATGGAAGGTCTAAGTCTCCTCCTCAAAAAAATCCAAGCTGAAGGTAGGATTAAAGGGATAAAAGTTTCAGGATTAGTTAAAACCCCGCACCTCCTTTTTGTCGACGATGTTCACATAATGACCAGTGTCAGCTTGCTCGAATGGAGGGAAATTTCTAGACTCTTAAAGATCTTCTGCTTTGCCTCAGGCCTACAAATTAACTAGACAAATTCGATCTTCCATTTCGCCAACATTCATGAAAATAACTTGGATCAATTGAAGACCATATTTCCATATACCTTCGTCCCCCTCTCCATTGGCTTCAAATACCTTGGATACTTCATTAAGGCTTATCATTACAAGGCTATAGACTGGGACTGGTTAGTTATAAAGGTGGAAAAAAAATTCCATCACTAGTGCAACATATGGCTCACCATTGGAGGTCGCTACACTCTCATAAAATCAGTCCTTGAAGGTCCACTGATTTACTTGATGACGCTTGCATCCATTCCCACATCTATTCTGGATAAACTTAGAAAACTTACCTACAACTTCCTCTGGTCGAGAAGCAAGGACCATCACAAATTACATCTCTGCAACTCGGAATCGTTGGCAAAAATGAAATTCAAAGGTGGTTGGGGGATAACGAACATCTTCAAATTCAACCAAGATCTAACCGTGAATTCCCTCTGGTGCGACTTAACTTCTAGTGGCATTTGGAGTGATGTCATCAAAGATAAATATTTACCTTTTACCTTCGTCGCTTCCTGGCTTCGATCTGGACATCCACACGCAAGGAATGCTTCACGGACTTGGAGGAACCTCACAAAATCAACATATTGGATCACAAGATGGCTCTGCTGGAAGCCCGGTTCCGTCTCTTACACCTCAATATTGCTCACTTCGATAAGTGTCGTAAGTGTCGCATGTTCCTCTCAACTATCGCAAGTGTCGCATGTCATTCACAAGTGTCGCAAACGTCAAACAAAGCACACTGCCATGATGACAACACCAAGGAGACATCTAGAACAACTCAGACACTTGATTTGGAGGAGGGAGAATGATTAACTGAAGTAAAGGAACTCTTCCACCTGAAAGGAGCTCTTAAACAAGGGTTTTGAAGGTGAGCGCTTCTCTGCATCAGCCTTAGGAGCATTGGCGCTCCCCTATAAGGTCTTAGGGAGCGTTATAACACCCAACTGCCCCTCTGAAGGAGCGTTAACCATCCTTGGAGCGTTGTCGCTCCCCTCAAGCTTCCTAGGGAGCGCTATAGCACCCTGATGCCCCTTTTGAGGGAGCGCTATCTAATCTGGGCAATGGTTGGCCCATTGAGGAGAATAAGGGAAGGATCTTTCAAGTTTGGAAGACAGTTGCATTCGAATTCTTGGTTCAATCAGAATATCCTTGATCTAAGGAGGGAATTCCTCAACCTACCCTAAAGATACCTCAAGAGGTTAAGCCTCTCTTAACCTATATAAGCAGGCTCTATGATGGTGAAAAGGGGGAAGAATTGCTAGCATGAAACCTATGATCTCATAGGAAACATACAGTTAGATAAAGGAGAGTGATCAGTGAAGTTGTTATCATCCAGGTCGTGGATGTTTCGAGTAAGGGTTAGATGAAGGGGACTTGACGAAGCTGTTGCATTCGCATCTACGATTGTAAGTACTGATGTCGTTATTCTCATTAATATGACACGCTTGGCCTGTTTCTTTCTAGTTTGTGTCTGATCTTACATGAACTTATCGTTGATAGATAGATCTATTTTCAAGCTAATATCAATATAGTAGGAAGTGGTCGTACTTTGTTTGTCTACAGGACTCATCGAGGAGCGAAAGATTGGAGCTCGACTCGGAGCGTACAGGGACAAACGTCGATAAAGAGGTACTTTTGTTCTCCTTCCTTCTCATGAATTAGTTTGTATAGATTTGAAAGGAAGTCAGTGTCCACGTTAAGCACTTTCTGTCTTAGAGTTTAGGGTCTAACTCTTTGAGGCAATCTACCTGTCTGCAGGGAGATTTTCCTACAACAGAAACTAGCGACTCCACTGGGGAATTGAATCAAAACTTTTGGTTTTGTATTTCCTCATAGGCCTTGTCTTACCTTTTGTTTTATTATACCTTGTTCACCCCTTTATATCTGATTGCATTTTCTGATTGACTCTTCACTCCATCACACTCAGCTTGATTGCAAAAATTCCATTGAAATTTTGGGTTTTTTTTTGGACTTTTTCTGAGCTTTAGGACTCCAACGCTCCCCTG
>SNQJ01S0015726.1:121270-131948 GCA_010110895.2 Picea sitchensis | reverse complement strand
TTTTTTAGGATTAGAGGCTATCACTTTGTCAGTAGATTTCAGTATATTCTCAAATTATATACTAAATCTTTGTAGCCACAATTTCTTGTATATTCCACATAACTACTTTTTACTCATTTCATAAGACCTGTAGTAGTTTTTCATAATTTTTCTCATTCATAGATTTGATCTCTCGCCAACTATATTGGCTTGAAGACTATTTGTCTGGCGAAAGATATACTTGTCAAAGATATATCTTCGTCGATGTATATTTATGTGAGAACACATTATATTTTCAAATATAATTGAGAAATTTTTTCTGCTGGAAAAAAAAATATGAACATTATCTAATCCTCCTCCACTTTGACTAAAAAAAATTGGAGATTAAGGTAAATCTTATGCAATGTACATAGATTATTTGACTAATATATATATATATATATAAAGTTTATTTTATATACTTTTTTTTCTTTTTAAGCTATGAATAACATTTAAGTTATGATAAAACTTTTTTATAATAAAATGATTTTTTTTTGTTGTTTTGTTGACTTTAGAAAATCTTTTGACATGGTTTCTAGGAAAAACCTTTGGAATAGGTTGGAATATATAAAAGTGCCTCTCGAGTTGAGGGTTGCTGCAATAAGGATGTATGAGAACGTTATTCATAAGTTTAAAAATGCTGAGGGCTGGTCAAAAGACATTAACTGCAATATCAGAGTCAAACAAGGTTGTCCCTTGTCTCCTACCCTTTTTGGCATTTACATTGACAAGTTATAAGATTGCTTGGAAAAAGCAGGTCGTGTCGGCCCTACTCTCATTGGTATAGTCATCAATCTTCTTCTTTATGTCGATGATATCATTCTTATGGCAAGGATTCCCCATGATCTTGAAAACCAACTAAGAATCCTCAAGGATTTTTGCTCCAATATGGGTATGACTGTTAATATGGATAAGACTAAGGTCATGATTATTAAATCCAATAAGATCCCTTATGATACCTTCGTTTATGAAAACAACAACTTGGAGGAAGTGACTTCATAAAAATATCTTGGAATTGATATTCACCACAAGCTCGATTAGAATTTTAGCTTTGAGAAAAGGATTATTGGGGGATGTAAAGCTTATTATGGGCTTGAAAACAATTGGAAATCAACATATCTTTGGAGTTGGGATAAGAAGAAACTCCTCTTTGAGACTCTTGTTACACCTGTTATTCTTTATGGATGTGAATTATGGGGTTGTAGTATCTCTCATGAATTGTGGAGAAAGATAGAGCATATACAAAAGAATTTTATAACCTATAATCTCAAAATTAAAGGAAATACGCCCTATCCCATCCTCCTCTTAGAAACAAGTCTCTCCCCATTGAGAGCATGGCTATGACTAGATACCTAATGTATAAGAACAAGTTAAACAACATGGAAGACAAGAGGCTTCCTAAAATTTCTTCAAAATCAAGTCATAACCACTGATTAAGACTAGATACCTAATGTATAAGAACAAGTTAAACAACATGGAAGCTATTATTACAAGAGCTCCTAAAAATTCCTTCAAAAATCAAGTTCTTCATAACCACCATCGACTCCCAGAGACACATAAAGATGCCCCTGGGCCTTACAAAGCTATTGGGGAATCATGAAGACACCATTTTCAATAAATATACTATTAAAAAAACGCTAAATCAAAATTTAAGGAGAAAATGTGGTGTGATAAAGAGTTAGAGGGAAAAAAAATAAGGTATTATAAGGATGTAATCAACCCTAATCTAGAAGATCAAAATTATCTATCTGTTTTGCCAAGTGTAAAGAAAAAAATAAACATTTCTAAGATAAGAACAAATTCTCATGAGCTCCATACTAAGACTGGGCATTGGTCAATTCCTAAAATGCCATGGGATGAAAGAGCGTGTCACCTTTGTGACACTAAAAAGGTTGAAGATGAAAAGCACTTTCTCTTAGATTGTCCAGCCTATACCCATATTATATCTCATTTTCAAAATATTTGTCACACTACCAACCTTCCTAACCTCTTAACTTAACAAAAGTATGGTGATCTTGGAAAGCTTCTCTTAATGCTTTTCGAGCACATACATAAAATTCTAAAGAATCGCAAGTAATCACTTACCCTCTTAAGGTCTGATAGACCAATTTGGTCTTAGTGGAAGTTAATCATCATCATCATCATCAATATAAATATTTTTCTATATTTTAAAAAAATTAATAATTTATTTTGATAAACAAAATTTATTAAAAAAATAAAAATAATATATTATTAATATTTTTTTAACAAATAAAGTTATATAAACAAATTAAAAATATATTATGATTGAATTTTAATTTTTTATTTACCATGATTAAATATTTTAATATTATAATTGTTTTTAAAATTTTATTAAATAGTCTCGGAAGTGACAAAGTGTGTTGTTAAGGCACTTTGTGATGTTAAGTCAATGGTTAGAAACCCTAGGGGAAAAAAATTCCAACCATGTTAAGGGTTAATATGGCTCAGCCCAAGTGATTTTGACAAGTGATTTTGATAGCTTAAATGTCAACCTTACCCCATTATCACACACAAACTAACAAAAACAATTATTAAATAAAATAAATTTAAAATTCTTAATTATAACTTATTTTCTATCACTATCCTTTATTAATAACTCATTTTTTATAAATTATTTATTAATAATTAATTTTAACAAAATCTGCAATGTGTGAATAACCATGCTCTAACCAACAATCATGAATGTTGGTCCTCCATCCCTTAGTCATCAACCGACTTATCTCACAAAATCTATGTTGTTTGAATGTTGCTATCCCTTAGTCTTCAACCGACTTATCTCACAAAATCTATGTTGTTTGAATGTTGCTATCCCTTAGTCTTCAACCGACTTATCTCACAAAATCTGTGTTGTTTGAATGTTGCTTATAACTTACATCATAAATATATGTTGTTTATTGAGTTAACAAGCACATCACTAACAATCCATAGTGCTGGTCCATAACTTGTCAATTTTGTATTTAATTTCCAACTAACTTATTTGATAAAGTCTAAACATACAAGTGAAATCTTAAATCTTAATATTGATGACGATGGAAAAAATATTTGTGATTTATAAAGTTTGCTTATGCATGGTGTTGGTTTTTCATGACTTTGGTCAATTTTCTTATTTATTTTCTAACTTATATTTCATATTTAATTTCCAACTAACTTATCTCATAAAGTCTAAGCATGCAAGTGAAATCTTAAATTTCCAACTAACTTTTCTCATAAAGTCTACACACATTGAAATCTTATATTGATGATGATGGAAAAATTAATTTTGCTTTATGTCATCTTAAAGTCTAAACATGCAAGTGAAATCTTAAATTTCCAACTAACTTTTCTCATAAAGTCTTCACACATTGAAATCTTAATATTGATGATGATGGAAAAATTAATTTTGCTTTATGTCATCTTAATATTGATGATGATGGTAAAAATATTTGTGCTTGATAAAGTATATGCATAGCAATACATTATTTGTTCTACTAAAAATGATTTGTTTATGTAAAAAACTTAAGAAGAAACTTACTAAAAATGATTTGTTTATGTACAAGAGTTAAGAAGAAACTTTAATATTAATGAATATAAAAATTTAGATGAAAGATTTATAAAAAAAATTATAAATGAGATTTAATTATTTATTTATAAAAAGATAAAAATACATTAATTGTTCTACTAAAAATGATTTGTTTATGTGCAAGAGTTAAGAAGAAACTTACTAAAAATGATTTGTTTATGTACAAGAGTTAAGAGGAAACTTTAATATTAATGAATATAAAAATAAAAATTTAGATGAAATATTTATAATTTTTTTTATAAATGAGATTTAATTAATTATTTATAAAAAGTTTTTAATATATTAATGAATATAAAAATTTAGATGAAATATTTATAATTTTTTTATAAATGAGATTTAATTAATTATTTATAAAAAGTTTTTTTTTAATAGTAGACATTTTGATAGTAGTAAGGATAATAATTATTGGCTATTATTTTTGAATGGTTATATCACCATTATTTAAGGAAAACATCACCTAAAATAATTTGTTGATGATTTGTAATGGGTCAGACTTTCACTTTTAATATAGTTTTATTTTCATTTTATTCATAATGAGGTTTAATAATAATTTTTTTCCAAGGGAAATTTTTTCGAGATTCGAGAAACTCCTAATATAAACTCATTGATACTAACTACAATGCCTAGTCCAATAGCAAAATCGATTGAGGTATGCAATAGAGGAAACTAGTTTAGGGTATAGGGATCGACCCTAAGACCTCTTTCATTAAGCTCAAAGCACTCAACCACTCAAGTTAGGCTATCGATATAAGATTTATTATTGTTGTGTAACAATTACCAACATATAATGTGTATTTGCAATGATATTTTGTTAAGATTTTAATGAGGTTTATTATTGTTTGATAACAACTACCAATATTTAGTGTGTATTTACAACAAAATTTTGTTTTTTACAGTGGCGAGGTGATGTTGGTACAACCTGAGTGTGTTGGTGTGAAGACTATGAATAATTGATGTTATGTTATTAATTAGAGATGCTATACGATTTAATTCTAGCATGCAAGTTTTAATTGAAGGATTCAGTATGTGGATACCAAGTTTAATGATGTGTTTTAAATGCAATTAGTACTATGTGTAGGATAAACTAGTTGATTTACAAAGTTCATAGATGAGTAGTGTGAAAATCACATGTCAATTGATCTTGTGTTGTCAACTAACCTACTTTTGGAATGGGCTATGTGGTAGCTAGAGCAATGTGATATTAAGTGGTTAATGTTGTGGACACTAAGTGAAAAATGGTTTGATAGAAAGAATCCTTATGTTATTTTTATGTTGGTTCAAAATGAACTGCTATGATATTTGGGAAAGTGTAGGTTTTTCAGGTGGCACAACTATTGAAACCGGATATTCAATGACAAAGATCCATCAACATAGCGCCATAGAATGGTCCATGATAGGGTGTTGACCCTAGTTATATCAAGAGGGGTGGAGGTATTTCCTACTATTTATCCTCTGAAACTTGGAGTCATGGGAGGCATGTGTTAAGTCATGCTCCCCTAGACGTGTGATGGTGAATGACAATTGCCTGTTGGGGAAGCTTGGTCAAGGTAGTTAACACTTCCTCTTACGTGTTCTAACTAGATTTAGGTCAATATAGTTTATGCTCTAGTATAGTCCAATAGAGGACAGATAGGATCTGGAATATGGAAGTAAGTTAGGGACGAAGGGTGTTCATAGTAGTTGAGAGAATTGTTGGTTTTTTAATCATGTAACCTTAGTGCCTGAATTATTCCTTGTTCGTTTGTATTAAATTCTTAACTATCCTTAACGAATTCTTGTTGTAGAGTATTGTGTTTGAGATATTAGGAAAAAACTCTTATCTACTAGAAACTGAAAAAACAATAAATTGTTACAAACGGCATTCATCTATATACCCAATTACAATTTAATCTTCAATGAGACAGTGAGATAATTGAATAATTATTTTGTATTGTCTTATATGTCATGGTATCAGAGCAGCGTCTTGGTTGAAGCAAGTTGCTATCTGGTGGACAATATTGTTTTCTTGGTGAAGAAATTTGTATTAGTGTGTGCTCATTGTTCGAGTGAAGATCGATCATATTATCTGTGCATTATGTCGTCTCTCATCATTTCATTGAAACTAATTATAGCAATTGGGAGTTTCATCTTTCCTACTCGAGGGTGCAATCAATTAGAGTATCTCTAAAGCATATGGATATGAGTTGAAGAGACTATGTTGTAGTTTTTTTGAATGTTGTGTGAGGTTTTGATCATTATATCTCGCTTGGCATGGAGGCCAACCCCAAGAATAATGATGCTAAGGAATCCTATAATGTAGTAGGTGAGTTTCTAGTCTTCCCATTTGTGTTTTTGTCTAGGAGGAAGAGGATTTTGATTTAATAAATATCAATGCTATTGTATAGGAGGCATTCCTTCCTTTTCCTCAACTCACTACTTAATTCACTCAATTGTATCATTGTTGTTGCTACTATTTGGGTCACGGAGGAGGCATAAATTCAAATTCACGAGGCCTGTAAGCATCTGGGTGTCATTGGGATCCATTGTATAAACCAAGAAAATGAAGGGGTTTGTATTCAAATGAACATGGCTAGTATTCCTAGATCATGAAGCCGAGAATGTGATTCTCCTCATCCAGAATCTCAAGGTGTTCCACGTTGTTCTTGACTAGTCGTCTTCTTACTACAAATGGATTGAATGTACTAAATTTATGATAAGATATAGTGTTTTGTAGAGTATATCAGGCTCCTATGGTGATATTGTTTTACCACTGGGTGGAGATTCAAATCTACGGTTCACTTTTTTGGTAAGCCTGCATTGAATTATCATATTCTTATCTCATTGTTTTGAAATGGCCAATTTGTATCACTTAGTTTTTCCATACTTTGAAAAAATTGATTGGAAAAAATTATAATTTATGGGGTCATAAGACACTGACAACTAGCTAGTTCCAATATTTTGATCAAATCATCTTAGGAAAATAAGAGAGACCATAAATTGATCATAAAGACTATGATAAAAGAGATAAAGAAGCTTTATTTATTCTCAAATTATCAGTTGTATATGCATTAATTATAAAGGTAAGAAATTCATATATAGCATCTATCTTATGGATAAATCTCAAGAATAAATATCAAGCATCATAAGTTGGGTGAGCATTGTTTCTGAAAAATCGTTTGTTTTCCATGAATGTGAAAATCCAAGAGATGATGAGTATATGGTAGATTTAGTGATGACAAGTTTTCCACCCTCATTTGATTCATCTGTTGATTCATTGCGTCTTATTGGGGAGACTCAAACACTTACGCTTGAGAAGATGCCAACTTTTCTTCTGTAGAAGGAAAGGATATTAGATCAGACATATGCATCAACTTCATCCATAACAGAGAGTGCATTTAGTGCATGGTACAAAGTCAAAGAGAAACAAAGCAATGTTATCAATAAAACCAATAAATCTATGATCAAATGTTAATACTGTGATAATCTTGAACACTTCAAGAGATATTGCCAGAAAAAACAGTATGACTTGGCAAGAGATCAAAGGAAATAAATAAATACAAATGTTTTTGAAGGAGATGAAGAAGGAGTAGTAGGTGAGTTTGTATTTGTGGCATCACAACAACAATCAATGAAATCTACAACCTAGTATTTTGATTCAGGAGCATCTCACCATTACACATGTCACAAGGACTAGTATGTAAATTTCATTGAATATAAGAGCCATAGTGAATATATTTCTTTAGGCGATGATTGGACATACTATATTATAGGATGTGGGGATGTTCATGTCACGGTGAAAATTATTTTAAGTTATACCTTCAAAAATGTTTGATATGTTCTTGACATGCACAAAAATCTTATGTTTATTAGTGAGATAACCAAAAAACCTAATCTTTGTGTGAATTTTCAAGGAAACAAATGTATGGTTTCTTCTATTCATGATAAGAAGGTGATTGTTGTTGGTATTGGTGAGAGAGGGTAGTATAAACTTGTTTATCCAAAAACAAAAAAACACATGCATTAGCTAGTACTATAGAAAATACTAATGTACTTTGGTAGGAGAGGTATGGACATCTAAGTTGAGGTATTGACATCTAATTTATCAATATTTGTTTGTACTTAGTAAAACTAATATGGTGCATGGTTTACCATCCATTCAAGAATTCTAAAATGTATGTATAGGATTTTATATGGGAAAACAACATCGATAATCATTTGATAGTGATAAAGTATGGCAAGCCAAGGGAGATTTGTATCTAGTACATGCTGATTTGCATGGTCCAATGAAGACACCCACAATGTTTGGAGAGAATTATTTCCTTCTACTAGTTGATGACTTCTCAAGGAAAATATGGGTTTATTTTCTGAATAAAAAGTTAGATTATTTTTCAAATTTTGTAGCATGAAAAGATTTTGTAGAAAAACAAACAAGAAATTAGTTCAAAGCTTCATGATCTAATAATGGAGGTGAATTTTTTTTAGCTCGATTGAAGGAATTCTACAAAAGGGAAGGAATTCATAGGAAGTATACCATTCCATACACTCCATAAAAAATGAAATCATCAAAAGGAGGAATGTGTAGTTATGGAGGTGACAAGGTGCATGGTGCATATCCAAATGTACCATATTGGCACTAGGCAAAAGTAGTAAATATTGTGGTTTTCATCATTAAAATAAGTCCTTGCAAATATTTTCATAATATCATTTCTGAGCAATCAAGGTTGGGCATAAAATTTTCTGTAAGCAGTTTTTGTGTTTTTGGTTGAATTTCTTTTGCACACATTCCTAAGGAAAAGAGAAGTAACTTAGATGCAAAAAACAATGAATGTTTGTTTGTTGGATATAGTGATTATTCTAAAGAATATCAACTACTATGTGTTGAGCTACAAATAAATTTGTGATTAATGGAGATTTTGTTGTAGATGAGAAAATACCATTCTTCTCTGATAATGGTACATCTATGAATAGTAATGCATGGGAAATTGTCATTGATGTAGGAACAAGTTATGGTGATGAAATCAAATAGGGCTTAGAGCTGGAAGCATCAGAGGAGTCAAGTTTTAGGGAGGGATTTAGTGAAGAAGAGAAGGATTCTCATCCTTCACAACTAAATCAAGAATACCAACACAAGAGACTGAAGTGGTACTACAACACAATGTATGATGTTTGGGAAGATGAATTTCCCAAGGAAACAAAAGTTTGATCTACACGATTGGGGAAACAAATTGTGTAAGGTGGTGAGAAGGTAAATTTTTCTCTAACTTTTTCTATTTTGCATGTATTTGAACCAAGCACATTTGAATAATATAAAGGAAAACTTGAATGGAAAGCTATCATGAAGGTGGAATATGATGCATTGATGAAAAACACAACTTTAGTGTTGTCAACATTGCCTCCAAGAAATAAATCCATTGGTTGCAAATGGATTTTTAGAGTCAAGTATAAATCATATGGTTCATTGGATAAATACAAAGCATGTCTTATTGCTAAAGGATATGCATAGGAGGAAGGGGTCCACTATGAATAAAATTCCCCCCCACTTTATAAATGGTAACCCTTCAACTAGTTATCTCCATTGCTACTCATTTTGGATAGAAGGTGTATTAAATGGATGTTAAAAGTGCCTTCTTGAATGGAGACTTGAATGAGGAGGTTCACATGGAGCAACCACAAGGGTTTCAGGTTTCTGGAAAGAATAATATGGTTTGTTGGTTGGTGAATTCCTTGCATGGGCTCAAACATGCTACACGAGCCTCATATTTCAAAATTGATCAATATCTTAGAGATTTCAAATTAAAAAAAAAAAAAAAAAAAAAACTATTATGAACCCAATCTCTATATAAAAAACAATGGTGATGAAATAGTAATCCTAATTGTCTATGTTGATGATCTTTCCATCACCAGAAGCAATGATGACATGATTCAACATGTGAAATCTAATATATGTACTATTTTTTAAATGATTGATTTAGGCTCTCTTCATTATTGTTTAGATGTAGAATTTTGACAATCTGATCATACTATCTTTGTATCACAAGTCAAATATGCCACTGCTCTCTTAGAAAAATTCAAAATGACTAAATGTAATATTAAATTTACACCTATGGAAGTTGAGATAAATTATATGGACCAATTTACTAAAGAATTATAAAAGAAAAAATGTATCCATGTAATAGTTGGATCTACTAAATGAAATACAAAATTACCATAAAATAGTCAAAATAACCATTGAATATTCATTGAAATTCTTATTGAAAGAAGCAGTGAGAAGTAAGGTACTTACATGTGGTGAAGAACCCATCTTACCTGTAACCTTATGACTTGAGGAACATAGCCATACCTTGTTCATTGACTTGACAATTGCAACAAAAGGTGGGGGACGACTCTTCACCCAACCATACACCTTGCTACTTTAATCCTTAGTAGTAGGCCACCCACTAAAATATCCCAAATATTGATTTGAATACTTGAATGAAGTTTCTTTGGGTTTTTGAATGTAGTTTCAAGGATTATGGATCCGGTTTAGTTTATTCTCATAATGTTTGGGGTTTTAATCTTGTTTTCATTGTATGCAAATAGTTTTGTTGTTGGAACAATGTTCTTTATTTCACTAATGGTAAAGACTGAAATTACAATAAATGGAATACTGGAATATAAGAAAAAAACTACTAAATTGCTCAAAACTCTTAAGATTGATCTTTATAAGTCTAGATCTATCCTAGAATACACATGCATGCAAAGGAAATACCATATCTTCTACATGCAAGTGTGGATTTGTTGCATGCAAGTCCAAATATGTTGTTGGATGGAAGATACATTGCGTGCACAATGAAATATGATACATGCACTGAGAGTAAGATGCATGCAATGGGAATACACTTCAAATGTTATCACTAATTAATGGTGTATGTCATGTGGATAGATTTGTTGCATGTGAGTACAGGAAATACCATATCTGCTATATGCGAGTGTGGATCTATTGCATGCAAGTCCAAATATTCTATTGGATGGAAGATACGCTACATGCACAGTGAAATATGTTGCATGCATTGAGAATACATAGATATTCTACTGTTTGATGGGATAGTGTCCCTCCTAAAC
>SNQJ01S0015726.1:36409-99070 GCA_010110895.2 Picea sitchensis | reverse complement strand
TATTCTAGTGGATGGTTGTTCATTTATATAGAGGTTGAAATTTGATGATGCCTACATATCGAAGTAAGACATGAAATTTCTAGGTTGGACTAGATATAGACATTGTTGATCAGGAGGTTCTTCAATTCATGATGGAGAGTTTTATGCATTGGATCGGTGAAATATGATGGTGAAGACCTATCCCGACAAAGATTAAGACATGTACTTATTAAGGTAGAGTATTGGCATCATTATATCCTACTTATCTTATATATTAATGTGTGATACTTGATCATACGAGAATGTTGTGGTTGTCATTGGTCCTTGTGAGGTAGAGTATTTATCTACATGAATAGTTTACTTCTAAGTTTTAGGAGATCATTAAATCTAGTTGGATATGAGAGATTCTCTCCAACTAGTTGGATCCTATTTTGGTATGTGGTTGAGATATTATGTCAATAGGTTGTTAGTGTGATCAGATAGTGTGTCTATATTAAGGCAAATCTTGATGAATAAATATGTAACATTATTTGATCTTAACAGAACACTCATCATAGTTTTTTTTTTGTGTATGTGTGGAAACAATGTCTAATCTCTTATTTGTTAACACCATGGATACACTAAAAGGTATTGCTCCCCAAGTGGTATTTCCATGAGACATTTTTCCTTTTGTAAATTCTTAATTATTTATAACATCACCAATGAAATCATGAAGCCCTTTTTAGGATTTATAATATCGAAATCCAAAAAGGATTGATGAGTTCATAAGGTGATCTTATTAACATATTCAAAAGGATCATTTAAAATGGGCTAAATGATTTCATTGGTGATGTTTGAAATTTAAAAGAATGAAGGTAAAGAAGGGATTTGAAAAAGAGTGTATCCATACAAATATATAACGATGAGGGATTATCATTTAAATGAAACACTAGTCTTTTGAAAAATAAAACATTACTTAACATGAACATTGGTGGGACCCCCTATTACCTAGTTTTACATACTTGTAAATATTTCACATGACCTCTGATTGAAGAACCTCTTTTTGGAGAGTGGATAGGTGGGTATTTCCAATGAATGGTCACATGACCCCTTTAAAGCTAGCTTTATAACTTTTATAACCCGTAAAACTTAAATTGTCTTGGTAATGGGAAATCATAACTACTTGTTTTCATACTTATAGGCCTCATAACCATAGTTTGTCAGTAGCGTTGAGTTTGTAGGACCCAAAAATATATAGGACTATATTGATTTTAACTTGGTAAAATGGTCTATTGATGTGTATATCACCTAGTACCCAACACTTGGCAAAATTCTCAATTCTACTTGTAACTGGGTTCTAAGTCTTCCCATGATGCAAAACAAATTCAATGACCCTAGAAAAACCTTCATAACACTTTTTAAATGGGTCAGAGCCAATCAAATCCAAGAGGAACAAGAGACAAGACTAGGATACATGTGATGTGATGAATTTGTGACAAATGAACTTGTGATGAAAATCAACTTGATAATACAACTACAGTAAACTATCATGATTGAATTATAAAATAAAGAAAAAAAAACACATCCTATCAATGTAGCTCCTACCATCAACAAATAATCATCAATTAAATGAAACAAAATAAAGTTAGGGGAGAGCATAGTGTACCTAATGAGGCTTGATTAAAAATTTTAAGGGGGGGGGTCCCCAATACGATCGAATTCGGTCTAGTTGAGTCCTCATCAGAAGGGTTGCATGAAACCAAAGACCAATATGGTGAACTATGTTTTGGTGAGGAATATTCTTATGTATGAGGTTCAATATATTGTGAGACCCTTGGAGACTAAGTGTAATCATTTGACTCTGACGGATAATCAACTCATGATTATAGGTGCATTATTGAAGCTTGACCCCTATGCAAACACTGCAAGGTGGATTGGGCTTCCAGCTAAGACTCCATGTAAAGAGGCCAGGTAGGAGAATCTTGACAAGAAGAGGAAGAATCCTATGGTCTTTTTGCAACAAATGTTCGCACTGTGTTGGTACTTCAACTTGGAACCCAAGATAACCATGGATGCATGCCAATTATTTGACAAAATGTGTGATCAACAAATGTTTGCAGAATTGCTTGCTTGACAAGTGTTTTACGAAATGTTTGTGATTGCTAACAATTTTGTGGTGGATTTCTTTCGAGAAATCTTTGATATTATCAAAATAAAATTCTAGATTAATAGTGGTCAAGTCCCTCTTTGGGAAAACCTTAATGTTGTGAGTGAATGTTATCAATTATTAGGTTGATATAAAGCACAAATTGGAGTTCTTATAAGGGATTCTTGTGGCTCAAAAAATCCTTTTTTACGAGGGTAAACAACTTGAGGACTAACTACAACATTTTTGAGGATTCATTTCTCATTTTGGTACTTCACTTGCGTGCGGAAGTGGTGGACCCCAAAGTACATGTTAGCATTGAGAGTCACCCTTAGACTGCTAGAGGATAATCCCAGTACCCATCATAATTTAAATGTATTAAAATGGTTTGAGTAGGCGGATCAACAATATGAGAAATAAAGGGATAGGGCAACAAAAATTCTACAAAGGCATTCCATTGGGCATGGAGTCATAACATCCTATAGATCAAAGGAAATCAAACTGTATATCAGAAAAAGGGATATATAATGATGAGTAGAAGCATAGTGAATATGACAAAAGGAATAACAACCATTATGCAGAGATCCTTTCTGCAACAGATAAATATTTTCTTAAACAATGAACAATCATTTAATGGGTAGGCTACAACAGATCCTTTGTTGTTCATGAATCCATCAAACAATGGCAGATATGATCCTAAAAAACTACAATATATTCAAGAAAGAAGATAAAAATAAATGGAAAAACACATAACACAATATGATAACAACTCTCATGAATCTTTAATGGCCGAAAATGTCATTACAAACAGGCCCTCAGGCTTACAAATGAGCAACTAATACTACTCCTACTCTCTCTAGCCTCTCTTGGATCATGAATCCAAACCTCCTCTCCTCTTTTAAAATGAATATATAGAAATATATGTCCTTTCCATATCACCAATTAAAACTCCAACCCCTTTCCAAAAATAGAAACAGTTATAAACAGAGAATGACATGTTTAAACTGATTTCCTGCTTTTTAGGAGGCGAAATTATGAAAAATAGGCTTCAAAAATCCACTTGTAATTCTAAAAATATAACTTCTGTGAAAATTATGAGAACGGTTTTTGTCTATAAGCTCGTTATAAAGAAAAACCTCTCTCGGTTTCTTGAAATTAATCTCCATCTGGCCGGAATATGTGTCGCAAAAACATGTCTCAAATAGGAAATCATGAAAAATGAAAAAATAGGGCTCAAATACTCCTTTGGATATCGCAATACGTGACACCTGTGTAAAAAATGAAAGAGGTTAATGTTCTTGGGTCCATTCTTGAAAATAAACTCCTTTGGGTTTTGAAAATTCATCCTGGTTCACCCAAAAATCCTCTTGGAAGTAAGTTGTTCAAAATACTAGTTCAGTAGTCTTAGAACAAAATTTTCACAACACATTCTGTAGCGAATTTCATGGCACCTGTCTAAATTCGCAACGCCTGAGCTAGTTTGTAGCGCCAAATGAAAATCAAGTAGCCAAACCATTCATGACCTCCAAACAAGACAAAAAATCTCATGGAGTACCTGATGGCTATGAGGTTGATGCTGGTAATTTCAAATTGCACTGAGATTCCTACAAGCTTCCTAACCTCCAACCCTCTTCCTTAAATAGTTCAAAATTCTAGTTCGCAGCGCCAACTCAAATATATATTTCACACTTCAAGGAGGATTTTAGTTGATGGTATGACATAATCCTTGAGAATTTGTTTAAAATACAAGCTCTGAAAACAATAAGATATTATGTGTCATGATTCTTTAACCCTACAATTCTATGTGATAACATCTGGCTCCACAGGGGATGGCATGCTCCCTATGAGCTTCCAAGAACAAGCATATTCAGTGTCTTATCCTAGATATATGGAGTCATCTGGCATGTGTAACCAATCCTTTGCAAACCTTCAAGATATGATATTTACTTTTTATCATATCCTGATATATTGGGAGCAATTCTGCTTATTTATTGAAAACTGAAAACAAATGATCGGATATTGAGCTTATTCATGCACACTCCTACTCTAATCAACTATATGTTGTTGAATCATACAAGTAACTTCATGACTAAAAGAATCTCCTTTTTTCCACTGATTAGAAGATAATAACAAAAACATAACCATAGCCATAAAAACTCCTTCAAGAAATCATTCTCACCCATAAGTGCTAGTGATATTATAAAATATGAAAACTTAAGAGAATATGAAAGATATGACTCTAGTAAGGATGCCACTGAATCTTCAACACCGAGATCACAATCATACTGATTCAGAAAAAATGATTGCTCATGTATGGATTCCCCTTTGCTAAAAAATAGATGACCTCCTTGATCTTTCAAGAGCAATTCTTGATCATCACAGATGACAGTTTCCTCTTCATAAAAGTGATCATATGATGATGGTATAACATGATTTAAAAGATTATGATTATGATCAACTTTAATTATGTGGTTATCTATGCAATCATCCACTACTTATTTTTCAAAATGATTTGGAATATGAACATCAATATGATCTATATCCTGATCCATAGCAAGATCTGAAAAAACTGTCAAATGTTGTCTCAAATATGAATATACTTACAGTCTTCTTGTTGTTCCAACTTGAAAATAAATGATCTCTGCAAATTCAAATCCTCATGAGTGATGCAAATTCATTCTGTCTGCAAATATAAAAGTCGATGTGGGTTTCCTTCACTGATTTCAAGAGCCCTCTGACTAAGAGAAAACTGATCTTCATGATTTGTATCTAGAGAAAAATGATCTTCAAATCCATAATAATCGGAAACAATAGTAGGTAAATATTCAACATCCTGATTATCATGAACAATCTCTTCAACTGTGAAATTTTCTTCAACATAAGAAGATATTTCATGATTATAAGATCCTTTATACAACAAATCAAATTCATGACAAAATTCTGGATAGAGGAAGTTAGCTGAAAATTTATCTTCATAAAATGAATGAAAGGCAGTATGAAAACTCTTCAAAGAACTGACACTGGCAACCGGGAGAGATCTACACCAATCATGAGTTGTCCCATCCAAAGAATATCTAAACAATTTAATGAGGACATATGCATGTACAACTTTCAACTTAAGCATGCACTCATGAAATTCTAATAAAAACTCAGTTGGTACTTCCCAATCCTCTCCTCTAAACCTAGGAAGGCAACCTTCCCATTCATCTCTACTAGGCACTGGATTTGGAAAATCGACTATCTTTGAAAAATCACAGAAAGCATACCTTTGAGCTAGGATCTTGTCCATTTCAAAACAATGGAGTCTCCAATAGATATATGAATAGTGGAGTTTCCATGGTGAAATATAAACAGTCTAAAATTGTATAGCTTCAGTTCACCATCCAAAGCTAGATCTAATCATCATAGTTCGCCTAGGGAAGGTGTCTTGCTTGTCGTCCCCGGAAATGGTGCCAAAAATGTTAGCATTGAGAGTCACCCTTAGATTGCTAGAGGATAAGCCTAGTACCCATCAAAATGTAAATGGATTAAAAGAGTTTGAGTAGGTGTATCAGAAAGATGAGAAATAAAGGGAGAGGGAAACAAATAGTCTGCAGAGGCATTCCATTGGGCATGGAGTCATAACATCCTACAGATCAAAGGAAATAAAACTGTATATCATAAAAAGGGATATATAATGATGATTAGAATCATAGTGAATATGAAAAAAGTAAGAACATCCATTATCCAGAGATCCTTTCTGCAACAGATAAATATTTTCTTAAACAATGAACAGTGATTTAATGGGTAAGCTACAACAGATCCTCTGTTGTTCATGAATGATCCAGGGGGTTATTTATCGCTAAAAATTCAATCGATCCAAAATCATAAACAAATGGTACAATGGTGAAGTACTCGTAAAATAATATATGGTTCGACATATCATAACAAACAAATTAGTTGCGTGGGGTTTTGTTAACAGGTTTGGCGCGATATGTGCAAATATAACATATTGTTATATGTTATAACCATTAAAAACTATAACATAACAATACCATGCTAAAAATGGATACGTGGAGGTTTGAACACTCACAATACTTGGAGTTTCAGCGATACTCAGAGTTTCAGCTATACTCGAAGTTTCAGCTATACTCGGAGTTTCAGCTATGAATAGAACCTGAAGATTATCCTTTTTGTTATCAAATCGCACAGAGATAGGTTGAAACACGCCAAGGTTAGGGGTCAAACTCTTGACTTTGGCCTATTTAACTCGACGTTTTGGCCATTACAAGACAGAGAGTTCTTTATGCAGAGATTTCCAGATGTTGTCAATATTATAGTCGATTGTTCTCACTGTGTATTTGGCTTTTCAAGCCATTTTGGAAGCCAATTTGTACTTTTCAAGGGGAGAGGTATTAAGGACTTTTGTTCATCATATTATTCTAGATCTGCAGAAGTTGATTTGCAGGTTTGAAGCCATTTGTACCTTTTTTTTAAAACAAAAACTTAATGGATCGGTACCCACTGGAGAGGGACCCGGAGATGTAGCCCAATGAAGGGGGTGAACTCCATGATCAACTTCGTTTGTTCTTGTCTCTCATTTTTATGTTTCATGTTCTCTTTCAAGTTGTTCTCAGTTTGCAGATTTGAGAATTTGATTTTTACATTAAAGCATTTAATTGTTCAATTGTAAATTAATCATAAGCAGTTATAACTTTTAAATGCACAGATTTTGAGATCTAACAGATCATGTTATGGTATCAGAGCAGGTTAATTGCTTGTGCAAGTTTTGAATGTTTACCAGGTCCAGGTCGAAGCTTGGTGAAGGAGAGTTGGTAGAAGGTGATCCTGAGATCGGCTCGAGGAGGACATTTTCGAGGACAACAATGTCTTCTTCATGAGGGGAAGAAGAAGAACATACTAAACTGGAAAAAGTTTTTGGAATCTTTTATCAACATGAAAGCCATGATGGAAATTCTTCTCGGTGAGCGAGAAGAAAGAAAGAAGAAGGAAGAAGGAGCTTCATCCAAAGATGCAGAAGTTAAGAAGGAATACAAGGGTAAAGGAGTAGGAGGTGATAGTGATCCTCCTGAAACTAATCAATCTTCCTCGTCTTCTCATATTTCTCATTCACATAATGCAAATTCTAATATGCCTTATTTCAAATTGGATGTTAAGTTTGAATTACCAATTTATAATGGAGATTTAGATGCTAAAAAGTTTGATCACTGGATCAAGCAGCTTGAAGTATATTGCAGGGTGTAGGGCATTAATGATGACCCTTCCAGGATTCAGTTGGCCACTTTGAGAATGAGTGGAATGGATCTTACTTGGTGGGAGAGAAAAATTCAGCAGGATCTTCGAAAGCATGGTAAAATAATTTGAGTTTGGAATGAATTCATTGAAGTATTAAGAAAGAAATTTTATCCTTTAGGTCATATGCAAAAATTAACTATGAGTTGGAAAACTTTTAGACAAGCTAAAGGACAAAGTATTCAAGAATATACTCATGAATTCAGAAAGAGGGCGCATTGAATGTTTCATTGGATACACATGAAACTCTTCTTAAGTATATTGGTGGCATGCATTCTTATTTGAGACATACTTTGTTGATGTTTAACCCTAGTAATTTGGATGATGTATGTGTTAAAGCCACACATTTAGAAGCTAGGGGAAAGCATGCTAATGATACTTTTGTGAAGAGATCTGCTAAATTTGACAGCAAAACTAAAGGCAAAGATAAGGGGAAGAAAATGGCTACAGTTAAGAAAGATGGTGACAAGCCTACATGTTCACATTGTCAGAAGGGACATGATGTCTCTAAGTGTTGGAAACTTCATCCGGAGTTAAGGCCAAAGAAGTACGGAGGAAACAAAGATAAAGGCAAAGAAAAAACTACTGCAACAGTTATTCAAGACTTGGGATCTGACTCAGGTGATGAAACAAAGATCACAGCTGTCGGAATCCAGGGTAAGGGTAAAGGTATCTTCCTTCCCATTGATGCAAAATCAAGTTCTAATGCATGTACAAGTACAACTCTGCCATCTAATCCTATGAAAAATGATAAAAGGAGAAGTGAATTGTTTCATGTTCGAGTCATTGCAAATCATACAAAAATTGATACATTATTTGNCCTTCCCATTGATGCAAAATCAAGTTCTAATGCATGTACAAGTACAACTCTGCCATCTAATCCTATGAAAAATGATAAAAGGAGAAGTGAATTGTTTCATGTTCGAGTCATTGCAAATCATACAAAAATTGATACATTATTTGTTAGTGGTTCTCAATTAAATTTGATATCAGAAGAAGTGGTTAAGAAATTGAATCTAGTTACTATTCCTCATGAAAAACCCTATCCTCTTGGTTGGGTTACTCACAATTCACAATTGCAAGTTACAAAGAAATGTGTTTTAAAGTTTGCAATTACTAATAAGTTTATGGATGAGGTAGAACTGGATGTAGGGCCACTATACATTTGTGGTATTGTACTTGGGAGTCCATATTTGTATGACCGGAAAGCGGTCTTTTATAGAGAGCAGAACAAATATCATATTTTTAAAGATGGTGTGGAATACATTGTACGAGCACATAAGATAAAAGCAAATCTGGCAATAGTTTCTGCAGGACAGATGAAGCGGTTGGTCAATGCTAGTAAGAATTTTGTATTAATGATGGTTAAGGTAAAAAATGATGAGATATCTAAATCTTTTGAAGGTTGTGATCCTAGGCATAAATCCAAAATGATTGAAATTGTTTCTCAGTATGATGATTTATTTCTAGATCCGAAAGGATTACCACCAAAAAGAGAGATACAGCATGAGATACAGTTGCAGCAGGATGTGCCACTTCCAAACATAGCCATGTACCGGATGTCTGTAATGCAGAACGAGGAAATCAAGAAACAGGTTCAAGAGCTGATTGAGAAGGGGGTCATTCGACCGAGTACTTCTCCTTGTGGCTCACCAATAGTTTTGGTTCCAAAGAAAGATGGGTCTTGGAGGATGTGCATTGACTACAGGGCCCTCAACAAAATCACCATAAAGAACAAGTATCCACTTCCTCGAATTGATGACTTGCTTGATCAGTTAAAACATGCAATTTTTTTTACTAAATTGGATTTGCGTAGTGGGTATCATCAAATCCGTATTGTTGAAGGTGATGATTGGAAAACAACTTTCAAAACAAAACAAGGGTTGTATGAATGGCTTGTAATGTCGTTTGGGCTATGTAATGCACCTGCTACCTTCATGCGGTTCATGAATGATTTATTTCGACCCTTTATTGAGGATTTTGTAATTGTATATCTGGATGATATCCTTATTTTTAGAAAAACCTAGGAAGAACACATTGTACATGTGAGAAAGGTATTGGATGTACAAAGGAAGGAGAAATTATATGTAAAAATGTCCAAATGTGAGTTTGCAAAAACTTATTTAATATATTTAGGCCATATTATTGGTGGAGGCCACCTGCGAGTGGATCCCGCCAAGGTTGATGTCATTGTAAAATGGCCAAGGCCTAATACAATTACTAAAGTCAGAATTTTTCTGGGTGCGGTTCAATATTAGAGGAAATTTATATCTGGGTTTTCTTCCATTGTTGCACCATTACATTCTTTGACAAGTGTGAAGCTGATTTTCCAATGGGGAGGCAAGCATTAGAAATCCTTCAACACTTTGAAGGAAAATATCATCACAACACCAGTTCTGTCATTTCCAGATTTACAGCAGCCATTCGAGATCGAAACCGATGCAAGTGGGTTTTCCATGGGAGCAGTTTTGATGCAAGGAAGGAAGCCGGTTTGTTACCATTCAGAGACATTCTCTACTGCGGTAAGTAACTATCCTACTTATGACAAAGAGTTGTATGCTTTAGTACAAAGTGTAAAGAAGTGGAAGCATTATATCATGGGTAAAGAAACAATCATACACATTGATCATCAACCACTTCAATATCTACAATCTCAAACTAAAATACAACAAAGAAGGCATTTAAGATGGATGGGTTTCTTACAACAGTTTCATTTGGTAATTAAGTACAAAAAGGGAATTCATAACAAGGTAGCAGACATGTTGTCAAGGCCTCCTACAAATGCATCCATCATTCTTCAAAACAGTTCATTAACACATGAAATTTACATTGAACAGTATGCAGAAGATAAATATTTTAAGGTGTATGCATCACTAATACATGGTAAACGGGAAGAAAATTATTATGTGCATAATCAACTATTGTATCATCTTGGGAAACTTTGTATTCCAAATAAAGAAAGGGTACATGTAATTCGAGAAGCACATAGTTCATTGATTGCTGGTCATTTTGGAGTTAGCAAAACTTTGTCACTACTACAGAATCATTGTTATTGGCCTCAAATGCAGGAAATTGTTGCTAAATATATAAGAGGGTGTGTTATGTGTGCAACAAGTAAACCTAGCAATAGGAAATTGGGATTGTACACACCTCTTCCAGTACCTTCTCATCCTTGGGAAAGAATTTCTATGGACTTTGTAGGGGGACTACCTGTGTCTAGAAAAGGGCATGATTACTTGTTTGTTGTCATGGATAGGTTTAGCAAAATATGTATTTTGATGCCATGTAAAAAGTAGGTCACAAATGAACAAACAACTCACTTATTCTTTCAAAATGTTTGGGTACATTTTGGGCTACCTGTGTCTATTGTATCTGATCGGGATTCCCGGTTCTTGGGGAAATTTTGGTCAACTGTATGAGAGCTTATGGATACCAGACTTAAGAAAAGTACAACATTTCATCCATAGACTGATGGGAAAACAGAGGTAGTGAACAGGATAGTGATTCACCTTCTCAGAGGATATTGTAGTAAGCATCCTAAACTTTGGGATGAGCAGTTGCAGTAAATACAACATGCTTACAACCATGCAGTTCATTCTTCCACTCAAAGATATCCTTTTGAAACATGTTTTGGGTATCTGCCAAAAACACCTATGGACTTCTCTTTTGAAAAAGATGCAATAGATGGAAATCAGGATGTCAATAAAGCTATGAGGTTCATTCAGAGAATCCAAGCAGTGCAGTAGGAAGTTCAAGAATAGTTGGAGAAGAGCCAGGCAACGTACAAAGCCAATCATGATAAGCATCGAGTTGATCATCAATTTCAGGTTGGAAACTAAGTCTGGTTACATATCACCAAAGAACGAATGAAAGGTGAAGGTAAAAAGCTTAAGCCTATCAGGTATGGTCCTTTTGAGATCTTGGAAAAGATTGGTACTAATGCTTTTCGCTTAAATTTGCCTCCATACATGCATATCTATTCAGTTGTCAATGTTGAGAATCTTAAATTGTATGAGCCTCCTATGATCATGGATGAGGAAACTAATGTCCAGATTCCTTCAGTTGATGATATGGCACCTGAATATATGAATGAGTTGCAGGAAGATGTCATTCTTGATAGAAACAAAAGGACTTCACGAATAGGGGATATTGAGTACCTTCGAGTAGGTCTTAAAGGAATGAATCCTAGCAAAGCAAGATGGATGGAGATTGAAAAAGTGAGGGAGTTGTACCCTCACTTACTTACAGGGTGATCCAGGCATTTTGGAGGTCCAAAATCTCTCCAGTGGGGAGGAATGATCCAAGGGGTCATTTATCGCTAAAAATTCAACCGATCCAAAATCAGAAACAAATGGTACAATGGTGAAGTACTCGCCAAATAATATATGGTTTTCCATATCATAACAAACAAATTAGTTGCGCGGGGTTTTGTTAACAGGTTTGGCGTGATATGTGCAAATATAACATATTGTTATATGTTATAACCATTAAAAACTATAACATAACAATACCATGCTAAAAAGGGATGCGCGGAGGTTTGAACACTCACAATACTCGGAGTTTCAGCTATGAATAGAGCCTGAAGATTATCCTTTTTGTTATCAAATCGCGTAGAGATAGGTTGAAACGTGCCAAGCTCGGGGGTCAAACTCTTGACCTCAGCCTATTTAACTCATCGTTTTGGCCATTACGAGACAGAGAGTTATTTATGTAGATATTTCCAGATGCTGTCAATATTATAGTTGACTATTCTCACTGTGTATTTGTCTTTTCAAGTTATTTTGGAAGCCAATTTGTACTTTTCAAGGGGACAGGTCTTAAGGACTTTTGTTCAGCATATTATTCTGGATTCGCCAAATAATATATGGTTTTCCATATCATAACAAACAAATTAGTTGTGCGGGGTTTTGTTAATAGGTTTGGCGCGATATAAAAGTAAATAATGATATTGTTATATGTTATAACCATTAAAAACTATAACATAACAATACCATGCTAAAAAAGGGATGCGCCGGAGGTTTGAACACTCACAATACTCAGAGTTTCGGCTATACTCAGAGTTTCAGCTATGAATAGAGCCTGAAGATTATCCTTTTTGTTATCAAATCACGTAGAGATAGATTGAAACGTGCCAAGGTTGGGGGTCAAACTCTTGACCTCATCCTATTTAACTCGGTGTTTTGGCCATTACGAGACAGAGAGTTATTTATGTAGATATTTCCAGATGCTGTCAATATTATAGTTGACTATTCTCACTGTGTATTTGTCTTTTCAAGTTATTTTGGAAGCCAATTTGTACTTTTCAAGGGGAGAGGTCTTAAGGACTTTTTGTTTAGCATATTATTCTGGATCTGCAGAAGTTGAGTTGCAGGTTTGAAGCCATTTGTACCTTTTTTTTAAAACAAAACCACCGGACTTAATTCCACTGAGAGGGACTCGAGATGTAGCCCAGTGAAGGGGGTGAACTCCGTTATCAACTTCATTTGTTCTTGTCTCTCATTTTTCTGTTTCATGTTCTCTTTCAAGTTGTTCTCAGTTTGCAGATTTGAGCATTTTATTTGTACATTAAATCATTTAATTGTTCAATTGTAAATTAATCATAAGCATTCATAACTTTTAAATGCACATATGTTGAGATCTGAGGGATCAATGAATCTGTCAATCAATGGAAGCTATGATCCTCAAAACCTGCAATATATTCAAGCAAGAAGATAACAAAGAAATGGAAAAACACATAAGACAATCTGATAACAACTCTCATGAATCTTTAATGGCAGAAAATGTCATTACAAATAGGCCCTCAGATGTACAAATGAGAAACGATTACTACTCCTACTCTCACTAACCTCTCTTGGCTCATCAATCCAACCCTCATATCCTCTTGTACAATGAATATATAGAAATATAGGTCCTTTCCAGCTCACCAATTTGAACTCCAACCCCTTTCCCAAAATGGAAATAGTTAAAACAAAGAATGACACATTCTAACTGATTTCTTGCTTTTCAGGAGGCGAAATTGTGAAAAATAGGCTTCAAAATACCACTTGTAATTCTCAAAATATAACAGTTGTGTAAAATATGAGAACGATTTTTGTAGATAATCTCGTTCTAAAGAAAAATCTCTCTTTATTTCTTGAAATTCATTTCCAACTGGTCGAAATACGTGTCACAAAAACATGTCTCAAAGAGGAAATCATGAAAACTGAAAAAATAGGGCTCAAATAAATTTTGAATCTCCCAATCCATGACACCTGTGTAAAAAATGAAAGAGGTTAATTTTCTTGGGTCCGTTTTTGACAATAACCTCCTTTGGATTTTGAAAAATCATCTTGTTTCACCCGAAAATCCTCCTGGAAGTCAACTATTCAAAATACTAGTTCAACAGTCTTAGAACATAGTTTCTGCAGCACATTCCGTAGAGAATTTTGTAGCGCATGTCTAAATTTGCAGAACCTAAGCTAGTTCATAGTGCCAAAGGAAAATCAAGTAGCCAAACCCTTCTTGACCTCCAAACAAGACAAAAAATCTCACAGAGTACCTGATGGCTATGAGGTTGATGCTGGTAATTTCATATTTTCACTCAGATGCCTGCAAGATGCCTAACCTACAACCCTCTTCCTTAACTATTTCGCAACGCCAGTTCACAGTGCCAACTCAAATATAGCTTTCACACTTCGAGGAGGTTGTTATTTGATGGTATGACATAATCCATGAGAATTTGTTTAAAATACAAGCTCTGAAAACAATAAGATCTTCTATGTCATGATTATTTAACCCTACAATTCTATGTGATAACAACACCTTTATTTTAATGTTGGTTTCATTCAAGAATGTGATCCAAAACAATCCCTCTACTCAAGTAGATTTGAATCCCCCTATACCTAGTTCATATATAGTGGAGAAATTTGAAGTGTTACCAATGTTGAAGATTACGAAGTCAGAGGTCATTGAGTTCCTATTTTTATGAATCATGTATAGTAATTCATTGTTTTAATGGTTTTTTCCCTCCCACATCAAAGTTG
The DNA here is from genome assembly GCA_010110895.2 of Picea sitchensis. NCBI lineage: Eukaryota > Viridiplantae > Streptophyta > Pinopsida > Pinales > Pinaceae > Picea > Picea sitchensis. The sequence continues at coordinate 84,652 of SNQJ01S0015726.1, read as the reverse complement.
TATCAACATATCTATTTGAACTGGAACAAGAGGTATATTTTTTTTACAAAGGGTTTTTTCTTGTTTAGTTCACATCATTATGATAATAAAAAAATTCTTGAGGAGGGGCCCTGGTTTTAGGGCAGAGAGGGTCTCTATGTTACCCCTTAGTTCCTAGATTCTAACCCATCCACTATGACTATCATCAAAATTCCAATTTGATTTCACCTCCCAAATCTCCCATTCCATCTTTGGCATTTATCATTTTTTTGAGATATTGGGAATACCTTGGGAAAATACTTAAAGTTGTATATTGAGCATATTAAGTTGGGAATTTTCACCAATGTTTGAATTTGTGTTGAGATTGTTAGCCTAATAATCCTAAAGTTTATTTAGACAAGTATTTTCCTAGAATAATAATAAATAAATTTATTCTAGAAGATAATATTTCCTAGGAGATAGATTGTCCTTATCACATATTTATCGTAGTCATTATCTTTGCATTGTTTTTCAAGGACACATGTCATGCTGAGATACGCTACAAAGGTTATATATACACTATGCCTTTCGCCTATTATGTAATTTTCTTTTTTCTGATTAATAAAATTGTGTGACTGAGGAAACTCAGTGAATGTTAACACGGTATCATAGTGTTATGCAACAAACAACCAAAGTAGCATAGAGAGAGAGAGAGAGAGAAGTATCTCCATTCCTTGATAAAGAGAGAAAAATGAAAGGGTATAATTACAATTAAATATTCTAGCCAACAATACTAATATAACAATAGAAATATAACAACTCAATATATAGGGCTTTACATGGGGATTTTGTTGGAATGTAGTTCAATACATTAGAGGGGGGGTGAATCAACATTGATAAATTTTATCACATTTTAAATAATTATTTATTAACTTTATTGATCAACACGAAAATTCAATAAATAACGTCAATAAGTATAAACTTAAATACAAATTACAAGTTTTATATAAAGATTGATTTAGAGCACCAACTTTAGGAGACAACAATCCCCTTGTTTTCGGGCACCAACCTTGGGAAGCATTAACTCCCTTGCTTTAGGGAACCAACCCTAGGAAGCACCAAATCCCCGGTTTTAGGGCTCCAATTCTAGGAAGCACCAACTCCCTTGTTTTAGGGATCCAACCCTAGGAAGCACGAACTCCCTTGTTTTTGGGCACCAACCCTAGGAAACACCAACTCCCTTTTTTTAGGGCACCAACCCTAGGAAAAACCAACTCCTTGTTTTTAAACTTTAATTAGAAAATAATACTCATACTTCCTTTCTCCCCCTTCCACCCTCACTTCATAAGTATCTTTGTATTTCTTCCTTGGACTCTGCACTTGCTTCTGATCTTTTGATGTAGACCACAGAGACACTTTTTTTCTTACCACAATTTATGGTTTATATAGTATTTCAGTAGGTATAAGATTGAACCATTGTGTCTTTTTAAAATGAACCATTGCACCTCTTCATTTAATTTTTAATAATGATGCTGATAATAGTTTATTTAACTTAAAGACTTCAAATCCTTTGTATTTTATCCCTTCATATGCAAACAGGATCTTGTAGCGACAATGGAATGGTTGTGTGCCAATCTTGTCAAATTATTCCATAGGCCCTTTAAACTTGTACATAATTCGAATTATGCACAGGTGCTCCCTTCAATCCAATTTCATTGTGAACGTGGGCTCGAAACCATAGGATTATACACTTTAAGTGTTTCTCCTAGTGTCTTTCCCTTATTCTTCTACACAATACCTCGTTCGAAAATTTCAGCGGGTTTGTTTACTTCCAGGCCATTTGTGCCTCTAATCAACCCCTTTACCTTATCATGGAATCGACGTTGGAACCAAGTCCTTCGAACTTCGGCCTTCAGGCTATTCTCCCATTTCAATCTTCCAACTCTCTCGTAGTAAACTTCACCGAAATACATACATTATCTTCACTCATAGATCAAACGGTTGAGATTTAATCTCTTGTTGACTGGATGATCCTGGCTCATCTAGAAGTTTCAACGAAATAAATGATCATGACTTAATCAAGTGTTGAAATGTACGATCCTTATTTATTTCGGGACTTCGACACTCCGACACTCTGGGATATTACAACTCTCAAGTTATTCAAATCCCCCTAAGTTATACATGTTGAAGTGCTTACCCTATCCTTCCACTGCTTAATTTGACAATCACGATAAATCCCAGAGGGTCTTAGATAAATGGCCCGTGTGATTTTGCTACTTCGGCCTTCGACACTTTTGCTAGTAGAAAAAGATGGACATTCCTAGAGGCCATAATCTCGGAGATGACATGGCATGTTGATGTCACCTATGGTGACATGGACCCATGGTATGTGTTCCATGTGTCACTCACAAATGGACATGTTGGGGTAAAACAGACATTGAATTCATGTGACACATGTCCCCATATGGAATCCCTTCTAGGTGGCATAAGACACATCATCAACCAAATTGATGGTCCACATTCCTCCGCTCCAGATATGATGGCCTGCGTGATTTAGTGACTTTGGTTTTGCACTTCATGGCTTCGACACTTCGTTGCTTCAGAACTTCACAACTTTTCCTAGTCTCCAGTAATTGCTGAAGTGGTGAAGTTCTGGAGTCTTGAAACTTACGTTATCCTTCCACTCTTGATCTAATGACTCACATTACTCCCAAATTCTTCCCTCAATATAATGGTTGGTGTGATTTCATGACTTTAGCCTTTGAGATTTATAGGACTCAAACTTATTTACATCTGGAGGATCAACGTCGAATGACCATGATCAACGATTGAGATTTCAATCGATATTACTATCAAATTTGATGATCGGTGGGATGTCACGATTTCATGACTTCATGATTTTATGCTTTTGTCTTGTCTCCAATAATTGACGAAGTGTCTAAGATTTAGAGTCTCAGAGATTTTTCCTATTTGGATTCGATCAACGGTTGACGATCGATCAGTTTGATCTAACGGTTGGGACTTAATCTCTCCCATCAATCTCTCCCATCCTTTGGCTTCACCTCTATATGATGGTCCTTGTTATACCCAAAATTTCTCAACTAGATCTAATGGCTCTTGCTTACCTATCTCCCTCTCCAATGATTTAGAATTCCTTGATTCAATGGTTGTGATTTCTCCCAAAATTCAAAAGGGAATGGTCATGATTCCATGATCCTTTACAAAGGATCTTTGTCTTCACAACGTTATGGATTTTGCATGATCTTTGCAATGCTATCTCTCCTGAGTTTTTAGGATCTCAAGTTATGTATTCTGTGAAACCAAATAAGCTACCTCTCCTAAGCTTTTCCTTCGACCTTTCCAAAGGTCTTAACAGTACGTGCTCTGATTATGTGCAACCTAATACGCTACCTCTCCTGAGATTTAGGTTTATACTGGATTTCTATGCACCTCCTGCTATTTCTCTTGTGAAACCTACTTGGCTATCTCTCCTGAGCTTTAGGATCTCAAAGACATATTATTTCTTAATGAAAATACCATATTGATATTCTCGAAATCAATGCCAACACCATAATACCATTTCCAACATTGATCATATCATCCTTCTTTGACATCAATGCCAACACTATAACACCATGTCCAACACTCTCCCCCTTTGGAATTGATGGCAACAAAGTAAAACCCATTTTCAATCTTAACTGGATTTTACTAATCATTCTCCTCCTTTGACAACAATGACATAAAGGGATGTTTCCTTGCTCCCCTTGGGTTGATTCTCCCCCCTGAGGTGATTCTCCCCCTTGGTTGACACTCCCCCTAAGGTGATGCTCCCCTTTGGTTGACACTCCCCCCGAGGTGATTCTCCCCCTATCCATGTGCTCCCTTTCTGATGAATCTTGTGAAATTTTAAAAATATAAGGACATGTCTCTCATTCTCATAAACTAATCTAATAACTTTTTCTGCAAACCATTCATATTCACTTAAACCTGTGTGACTCCCCCACAATCCTTGACTCTGCAAAAATGAATTTAACTTATGTCCCTTAGAAACAAGATTAAATTTTCATCTGTTAGTATTTTCTGTTGAGGGGGAAGTTAGTAGATTATCAAAATAAAATTGGAAACCTTCCAAGATCATCGCCACTCAATTATTCTGGTTGATCTCCTATTGAAATTTCATCATCATCGTCACTCTTTTGTGCAACAAAATCTTCTTTATCCTTTTCTTGAGAATTTTCTCTTTGCATTTTTTTTTATTGGCTAATGGATCATTGATTTGTAGGACATCATCAAGATCTACAGTTTTGTCATATTCTCCTTTAGTAATTCTTCTTTCTTGAACTTGATCTTCTTTATATGAAAAACTCCGATTTTTATATTCCTTATTATAATTTTTATCCACCATTCTCTTATTATCGATTTCATCAATTTCAGGTGTAACATCTTCATCATCTTTCTTACTTTGTACTTCAGATTTTTCTTCTCCATGTCTTCTTATAATTTTCTTGAATGTTGGAAATACTTGTCTTCATAGAATATTTTGATAGTCTACATTCATTGGCTTTATGACCATAGTTGTTTCACTTGTGGCATTCAACATTGTAATTTTGTAAAGGGGAGCATGAATTATAATATCTTTTCTCTATAGCATTATTGTTGTTCTTATATATTTGGACATTTTTTGGTTTGTATTTTCTATAGGCTTTACAATGTATTTCTTTGTGTCCAAATTTGTTGCATGAATAGCAATGTCCAAGAAAGATATGTTGATATCTATTAGGAGGAGTTCTTCTGATCATTGTATTTCCTTTTTGTTTTGGAGGAGGTGCTTTCTTATTAAAAACAACATTTAATGTTGCCATCTTCATCTTGTTATCTTCTCTTTTTAAGGGATTTCTAAGATCATCTGCATAGATGATTGACCTTTTATCATTTCTTTGTGTAGTATAGGTTGAGTTTTGATCATATCCCAATCCTGTTCTATCATTTGGTGATATTTGGTTGTTAATAATATCATTCAAAATTTCTAAACAGTTTTCAAATCTTGATTTCTTCTTTTCTTTTTCAATTTCTCTTTTTAGTAGGACAATTTTAGCCTCTAGCTTTTCATAGTCTTGTTCCCTATCATTGAGTTGTTTCAAAATGACTTCTTCAATTCTTTTGGATTCCTAGAGTTGAGTCTTCAAATTATTGATGACTTTCCGTGTTTCTTTGATGGTTTTTAACACTTCTCTTTCTCTTGACTTTTGTGCTTCTTCATATTTTGACAGTTGTTCTCTTAATGATTTGTTCTTGCTTTTATACTTCCTTAGTTCTTCAAGTGCACTGAAAAATTCTTCTTCAAGGTTTACTTCTCCTTCATATTTAAATTTGCTTCATTATTATCAACATCATTATTTTTCATTCCCATAAATAGAAGCTCTCCAACATCTTCACTCATGTCTGAAGAACTAATGTCTTCTTTGGAGTAGAAGTTTTTCTTTTTCTTATAAAATTTCTTCTTGTATTGGTCTTTATCCCTTTTTTGGTCTTTCTGGTTGTAGGCTTCTTCATCATCACTATCCTCTTTCTTGGGATAGGGACATTTATTATCAAAGTGTCTAATTCTACCACAGTTGAAACATTTGAAGGGTAACTTTCCTTTATATTTTCCATATCCTTTCTGAAGTTTCTTTGTAAAGTTGGCCTCTTCTACATTTGATATGTCTGACTGATATTCATTAGACACTTGCTCATGTTTCTTCTTTGATTTTGATGCTTTGAAGGTTGTTTCTCTTTTTTTTGGTCTCTCTTGCCCGTTTCTCATCTCATACGCTGTGAGGATCCCATGTAGTTCATCCATTGTGAGATTATCAAGCTCTGGTCTGTCCTCAAGGGTAGAAATCTCGACAACATACCTCATAGATAATGATCTCAAGATATTCTATACAATGGGTTGATCTTTCAGTTCTTCTCCTAATGCTTTGATTGATTTGGTTACTTCGTCCACTCTCTGAAGATATTCTGCTATGTTCTCTTCTTCTTTCATTTTCAAGTTTTCAAATTGTGTTCTATAGGTTTGTAGTTTGGTCTATTTTTCCTTGCTATCTCCTTCATATGTAACCTTTAGTTTGTCCCAAATTTATTTTTTTGAATTACAATGCATTACTTTCACAAATATAGGATTAACTAATCCTCCTAGGATGGAATTGGTTGCTCTTGCATTGTCATTGAAAAGCTTCTTTCCAGTTGTGTCTGTGGGAGGAGCAGTAGGTGTGGTGTACCCATATTCTACATATTTCCATATATCAAAACCCAGGGACATTATAGAAATTTTCATCCTCACACTCCAAAATGCATAATCATTCCCTTTGAACAAAGGTTCTCTGGTGGAAGACATTTCCTCTTGTTGATCCATTGGATTATGCATAATCAAACTTCCAGTTATTAGACTCTGATGAAGGTACTCACTCTGATACCAATTGTTGGAATGTAGTTCAATACTGAGAAGGGGCATGAATCAGTATTATAAATTTTATCACTTTTTAAATAATTACTTATTAACTTTATTGATCAACAAGAAAATTCAATAAATAACATCGATAAGTATAAAATTAAATACAAATTACAAGTTTTATATAAATATTGATTTATATCACCAACTCTAGGAGACAAGAATACCCTTGTTCTAGAGAACCAACCCTAGGAAGCACCAACTCCCTGGTTTTAGGGATCCAACCCTAGGAAGCACCAACTCCCTTGTTTTAGGGTACCAACCCTAGGAAGCACCAACTCCCTATTTTAAAACTTTAATTAGAAAAGGATTATCATCCTTCCTTGATCCTCCCTTCCACCCTCACTTCATAAGTATCTCCGTTTTTCTTCCTTGGACTATGCACTTGCTTTTGATCTTCTGATGTAGACCACGGAGACACTTTTCTTCTAACCACAATTTCTGGTTTATATAGTATTTCAATAGGTATAAGATTGAACCATTGTGTCTTTTGATAATGAACCATTGCACCTCTTCATTTAATTTTTAACAATAATGTTGATACTAGTTTATTTAACTTAAAGACTTCAAATCCTTTATATTTTATCCCTTCATGTGCAAACAGGATCTTGTAGTGATAATGGAATGGTTGTGTGCCAATATTGTCAAATTATTCCACGGGCCCTTTAAACTGGTACATAATTCGAAATCTGCACAGGAGCTCCCTTCAATCCACGTTCCTTATGACCGCAAGCTCGAAACCATAGGCTTATCCACTTTAAGCGTTGCTCCTAATGCATTTCCCTTATTCTTTTACAAAATACCTCGTTCAAAAATGTCTGCGGGATTGTTTATTTCTAGGCCCTTCGAGCCTCTAATCAACCCCTTTACCTTATCATGGGACCGACGTTAGAACCAAGTCCTATTAACTTCGTACTTTGGGTTATTCTCCCTTTTCAATCTTCCAAATCTCCCAGAGTAAAATTCATTGAAATATGTACATTATCTCCAATCATAGATCGGATGATTGAGATTTAATCTCCTGTTGAGCTGACGATCCTGACTCATCTAGAATTTTCCATGAAATCAATAATCGTGACTTAATCAAGTGTTGAGATGGATGGTCCTTATTTATTTCGAAACTTCGACACTCCAAGACTCTGGGATATTACAACTCTCAAGTTGTTCAACTCCCCTGGAGTTATACTTGTCGAAGTGCTTACCCTATCCTTCCACTGCTTGATCAGAGGGTCATGAGAAATCTCAGAGGGTCTTATATCAATGACCCGAATGATTTCTCTACGTCGTCCTTCGACACTTTCCCTGGTAGAAGAAGTTGGACATTCCTGGAGGCCATAATATCAGAGATGACATGGCGTGATAATTTCACCTATGGTGACGGGGACCCATGGTATGTGTGCCACGTGTCACTCAGAAATGGACATGTTGGGGTCCAAAAGGAACTGAATTCATGTGACACATATCCCAATATGGAACCCCTACTACGTGACATAAGATGTGTCATCAACGAAATGGATGGTCCACATTCCTTTGCTCCAGATCTGACGACCTGCATGATTTCGTAACTTTAGTTTTGCACTTCGTAGCTTAGGCACTTTGCATCTTTTCCTAGTCTCTAGTAATCATTGAAGTGGTGAAGTTCAAGAGTCCAGAAACATACACTATCCTTCCACTCCTGATATAATGACTCACATTACTCCTGAATTCTTCCCTCGATCTAATGATTGGCGAGATTTCACGACTTCAACCTTCATTATTTCTAGGACTCAAACTTATTTACATCCATAGGGTCAACGCTAGATGACCACGATCAACGGTTGATATTTCAACCGATCTTCCTATCAGATCAGGATACAAGTAGGATTTCATGATTTCATGCTTTTGTCTTGTCTCCAATAATCGCCGAAGTGGAAAAGTTCCGGAGTCCCGAAGATTTCTCTTGCTTGGCTTCGATCAACAGCTGACGATCGACCAGTTCAATCTAAAGGTTGGGACTTAATCTCTCCCAGCCTTTGGATTCACCTCTATCTGTGGTCCTTGTTATACCTGAAATTTCTCAACTAGATATGACGACTCTTACTTACCTGGCTCCCGATCTAATGATCTAGAACTCCTTGATTCAATGATTGTGATTGCTCCCAAAATTCAAAAGGGAACGATCACGATTCCATGATCCTTTACAAAGTATCTCTATATGCACAATGCTCTGGCTTCTGTGTGATCTCTGCAATGCTATATCTTATGAGTTTTAGGATCTCAAGCTATGTCTTCTATGCAACCGAATAAGCTACATATCATGAGATTTTCCTTCAACCTTTCCAAAGGTCTTAACGTTGTGCGCTCTAATTCTGTGCAACCTAATACTCTACCCATCCTGAGCTTTAAATTTATACTGGATTTCTTTTCACCTCACACTATGTCTTCTGCACAACCTACTATGTTATCTCTCCTAAGCTTTAGGATATCAAAGACATGTTCTTTCTTAATGATAATACCATATTGATCTTCTTGACATCAATGCTAACACCATAATACCATGTCCATTATTGATCATATTGGCCTTCTTTGACATCAATTCCAACACCATAACACCATGTCCAACAAATTTATGCTTAACATGGGGCTTTTTCTAGGGTTTAATATGCCACTCCCCTTCAAACAAGTGTTGTCCTCGACATTTGATTAGTTGCAAATGTTTCTATATGAAGAACTCATCTTCCCATGTTGTTTCTTTTATTGGCAGGTTCTTACACTTGATGAGGTACTCAGTAATTTATCTGTTTTTCATCTGCTTAACCCTTATTTGGAGGCTTGTTTCTAGTTCAAGAATGATTTTCCTTCTTCATTGATCTCTAGTAAAATAGTTTGAACTAGGATATTGTCTCTAATTACCTTCTTTAAGCAAGAAATATGGAATACTATATGTACATGTGAAGATGGAGGTAAATCCAGTTTGTAAGCCATACTTCCAATCTTTTGTAACACCTTATAGGGACCATAATACTTGGGTGTTAATTTATTGTACTTCTTTTGTTTCTTGGGGAATATTTGCTTGTATGGTTGTAGCCTTAGAAATACCCACTCCACCACTTCAAATTGCATTTCATTGCAATGTTGATCTACTTGTTGTTTCATCCTATTTTGTGTTGGAACCAAGTTGCCCTTCAATAGTTTGAGAGCCTCTTGTTGGTTCTCTATGTGGTTCTCCACTTCTTGAACATTTTCTTTCCCTTTCAAGGGTGATGTGATGGATGGAGGATGATATACATAAAGTGCCATAAATGGGGACATTTTCAATGAAGTATGGAAGGATGTGTTGTACCGCCATTCTACCAAGGGAAACCACTTGAACTATTGTGTTTGTTTATCATATGCAAAGAAGCAAAGACACCCTTCTATACATTTATTCACAATCTTAGTTTTCCCATCACATTGAGGGTGGTAAGAGGAGATATGATCCAATTGAGTACCCAAACAAGAAAATAATTCAGTCCAAAATTTTCCATTGAAAATTTGATCTCTATCACTTACAATAATCTTAGGGATTCCATGTAACTTCTGAATTTTTTCCATGAATGTTGTGGCTATTGTACTTTCTTTAAAAGGATGAGAAAGGGAGAAAAAATGGGCATACTTTGTGAGTCGATCCACTACTACCATGATGGCATTATTTCCTTCGTACTTGGGTAGACCTATAATAAAATCCATTGAAACCTATTCCCAACGGTGACTTAGTATAACTAATGGTTGTGGGAGACCTTGGGTCTTGATTGTCTCTCACTTATTCTATTGGAAGACCACACATTCAACCACAAACTTTTGAACATTAGTTTTAATACCTTCCCAAGAAAAATACTTCTTGATATTGTGGTAAGTTTTCTATAACCCTAAATTTCCTCCTATAGGAGAAGTGTGCAATTCCAAAAGGACCTTATGTTTGAGTTGGGAATTCTTACATAAATATAGGTGATCTTGACACCATAGTAAATGATTCTTCCACATAAATTTATATAATGCACTTGGGTCCTCTTGTAGTCGTTAAATGATATTGCATACCTTTTCATCTTACTTCCATTATGTCCTTGCTTCTTCCACCCAATTATATTTTGAAATGGAAATAACACATAGAAAACCCTATGTGTTTTCTTCTTTTCTTGAAAGTACATCTTCCACCACATATATATATATATTTTTGTAGATAATTTAAAAGTCATAAACTAGCATATTTGTAAGCAATTTTTTTTGTTCTTCTAAAAATAAATATTTTTCCAAGAAGTACTTCAAACTATCATGATATCAACTGCATGTAATATGGCCAACATTTCCTTTTCATAAATGGTTTTGAGTAATTTCTTTCCTTTAAGTTGGATATTTTCAAAGGAAACATGCCTTCCTTATTGCATTAAAACTACACCAATTCCATGTCTCGAGGCATCACATTCCACAATAAAGTTTTTTGTGAATTCAGGCATGGTCGGGACAAGAGTCGTAAACATAGACTTCTCAAGATTTTCAAAACATTTGGTTTCTTCTCGAGTCCAATAAAATGACTTATATTTTAAAAAGATGTAGAGGTGATCCTATTTGACCATAATTCTTGAAAAACTTCCAGTAATATCTTGTCAATCCTAAGAATCCTCTAAGATTCTTCAATGTTTTTGGAATTGGCCATTCCATCATAGCTTTAATTTTTAGGATCCACTTTGAAACCTTCATGAGATACACTTGTTGGATAGTTGGTTTTCATTGATGTCAACCTTGGTCAATCCTAGAAGAAGCCCTGAAGTAAGGTTGGAAGCACTTAGAAGTGATGGGTGCATTTGGAGAAGTCTCCAAAATGGTCCCCCTATGGAATATATTTAAGCATGGCCCTAACGGGAAGACGCTTTGAAGAAGTCTACAAGAAGCCCTATAAAGATGGCTAAGTGGTTGAGAAGCCCCAGAGGTGTGGTCATGAAGCCCAAAGTTGTTTGAAGAAAACGAGGATGAAGAACATGACACATGCATGCAAAACAATTGTACATGGATATTCCTCGTCATTTCATTTCCAACGGTAGGTGGTATGCCACATGGTTCCTCATGGTTGAGGACATTTTCCCTCTTAAAGATGAAGCCCCGAAAGAAAATGAAAAAGCCCCAGATATAAGGGAAAAAAGTTACAAGTTAGCCCCTAAAAAGTGTTTCAAACAAGAAGTTATAAGTCAAACCCATTACAATGAATATTAAGGATATTGTTGGTAAAGTCGGCCCTAATGGAATAATCATTAAAAAATTTATTTTATTTTGTGTGGGTCAAGTCGGCCCTAAAAAGAGGGTGTTATATCTAGTATAAATAAATCACCTATGAGTTCATTTGTAACAAAAAACATCAAGTGATTTTTATCTAAGGTAACCAAGGTGATCTGAAGCAAATTTCAGAGGGAAGATGAAGTGAAGAAGGGTGAAATTCCAAGGGAGGATGAAGTATTGTGATGATGTGTTCTAATGTATGTTATTTAAAGATCATCTTACCATTTTCACTATATATTTTTTTATAGAATGGTTCAGATAGAGAAACGTGGAGGATTTTGATAAGACATATCAAGGTACCTGTGGTAAAAATTTATGCTTCTGGGTCGTTGTATTTTGGCGATACAATCTGTGGAAGATAAGGTTTTTTAACTAGTCCTGAAACTATTATCAAGCAAGTGTTCTAAGAAAAAAAAGCATACCTTATTCATATCAGATCCAAATTATATGAGATAAATTGAATTGGAAAGAGTATATTCATTAGTATGTTTTTTGTGAGTTTCAGAACCAGATATCAAATATTCAGCGCGTGGCATGCTCTACAAGTTCACTCTCTAAAATAGGAAAGAATTCAGCAAGGCCTACCATTTTCACTATAACTCCTTTTCAGGCATGATTCAAGGAGTGAAACTTGGAGTAATTTCAAAGAAGATATTTAATAATATTGGTTACAAGTTTCAGACCTTTATTCATTACAAGTGTGGAGTTATGCTTGTTGAAATTTAGGGTTTGTGACTAATCCAAAAACTAGTCCCACGAGACAGAGATAAAGTTTGATGAAGATGCTCTTCTTTTGTTGTTGAAGATGAAGAAGGTATGAGGGTCTACGATGATATGCACGAGGTTTCTCACATATTTAAAGATATGGTTCTCTATTTGTTTTTGATACATATCTTGGATGGTTTGGCACATGCTTTTGGCATATGGTTTGAGGAGCATCTTGGATATTGGGCACATGGTTTGAGATGTACTTTGGTATATGTGTACATGTTTGAGGCATATCTTGGTACATGGTTTATAGATGATATGGTGTATGGTGCATGGTTGAATCATATCATGAATGATATGGAATATGTTTGAGGTTCATCTTTGATACATGCTTTATGATTATGGCATTTTCTTGAGGAACATATTTGTGTATCGTTTGAGGCATATATTGGTGATGTTGGATTCTTGGTGATATTGGATTATGTGAGTGGATATGGTCTTTTGATGATGATATTGATGATGAGATATCATTATCAGTGACAGGTTGATTATCAATATCAATGACAGTGACAGGTTGAGTCTCCATTTATATTTTAGGGAGGAAAGAAGGGGCAAGGAAAGGGGGTTATAGCCTCCTTCCAGCTGGAGCCGAAGAATAAAGGGAGTTGGAGCTTCATTCAGGTTGGATCCTGTAAATTAGGGGGTTGGAGCATCCTTCCATTTGGAGCTGGAGAATTTGGGGAGTTGTAGCTTCCTTTAGGTTGGAGCCTGTAAATCAGGGGGTTGGAGCCTCCTTCTAGTTGGAGTTGGAGAATCCAGGGAGTTGTAGATTCCTTCATGTTGGAGCTTGTAAATAGGGCTTGGAGCCTCCTTCCAGTTGGTGCTGGAGAATTCAAAAGTTTTTGCTTCCTATGAATGTAATGTTTTGATATATAAGAAAGCATTCTGTGGTTTTCTCCCATTTGGGTTTCCACATAAAATTCTAGTGTAATGTGTATTTGTGTTTATATGTTATGCATTGTTTAATGGAATTGTTAATAATATATTGAATGCAATCATAAATGATAAATTGATTGATAACTTGAAGATTACATTTTCTGATTAAAAGAAGTAAAAAGTGTTCAATACTGATTCACCCTTGACTCTCAGTATTGGTGAATATTCCAACAACAATATGACCCAAATATTCCACATCTTGAACCCCAAAGGAATACTTGGAAGGATTTGCATGTAGTTGTTTCTCTTCAAATAGTTTTAATGTCATGTCAACATGTTGTACATTATCTTCCCAAGATTTGTTGTAGATTAGTATATCATCAAAAAATACTAACACAAATATTTTGAGTAAGGGTTTGAAAATATAATTCATCGAGATTTGAAATGTTGAAGGTGCATTAGTAAGGACAAATTGCATCACCAAAAAATCATAATGACCTTCATGTTTTCTAAATGTTGTTTTGGGAATGTTTTCTTACCTCATTCTTATTTGATGATATCCAAAGTGGAGATCCAACTTAGTGAAAACAATTGATCCTTGCAATTCATCTAATAATCCATCAATGATAGGAATAGGAAACTTAACTTTAATGTTCATTTTGTTGATTTGTCTATAATCTGGACACATATTCCATGAACCATCATTTTTTGTAACCATCAACACCGGTGAAGAGAAAGCACTTTGGCTAGGTTTAATGATGTCTACCTCAAACACTCAATCTCACTCTTTTGTGCATATGGGTACCCACAAGGCCTATTGTTAGGTGGTACAATTCCTAGTTGCAAATGAATAGCATGGTCATGATCTAGAGAAGGTGTAAGACCCTAAGGAATATCTTCAAATACCTTGGAATGATTGTTAATAACTTTCTGGAGATCCACTGGAACAAAGAATCTAGATGTTTGAACATCGAGTGAGAATAATTGTGTCATTACACCATGGTGTCCATTTTTTAGTAATTTTCTCATGTTATTAGAGCTTATCTCTTTAGAGGGATTCCCTTGGATACCTCTGAGTTCAATTTCCTTGGATTTTGAGTAAAATATCATGAAAAGTTCTTGAAAATTAAGAGCCATTGTTCCCAAATCAAATCCAAGGAAGTACAAATCAATTGAGAAGTTTCACTAATTTGCAATTAATGAAGTTATGGGTACTACCAGAATCAATCAATATTGTTACCTTTCTCTTTTTTATATATCCTTTTATCTCAAGGGTTTGTAGAGTAATGATGCCAACCAATGCATGACAAGATATGGTTGGAGTAGTCTCCTCTAGTTCTATATCTTGAGATGGTTCTAATTCTTGATCTTCTTCCTCTTCACAATATATGTAGAATAATTTCTTCTCATCGCATTTATACCCCTTACTATACTTTTTGTCACAATTGAAAAATACTCCCTTTGCTCTTCTTTCATCCACTTGCTAAGGTGTCAACCTTGTAGGTTGACTGAAGTTAGGAGAGGGAGCATGGTGCTCTCTATATTTGTTAGAGACCACTCTTCTAGTAGCCATATTTTTACTTTCAATTTTCCTTTCCATACAGAAATCATGCTCTAGGGATTTAGGTTCAAAGAGACACACATCATGTTGAATGCTCTCCTTTAAAGTGACCATAAATATATCTAACAAATTATCCTCTGGAATGTTATTTACCCTAAGATTTCATTTTTGGAATTGTTGAGTGTGCTTTGTAATTGGACATCTTTGCCAAAGATTTATCAATTGAATAAATAATGTATTTATCTTAGTGTCCCAATAATGCGTTATTAATTCATTAGTAAAATGGACCATGAGATAATAGAATCCTTTTTTAACAAATCCATTGATACCAGATAAATTGATCATTTTCTAAATACAAGGATGCAAGAGTTACCTTTTGTAAGTTTGGCACTTGATGTAGATCAAAGAATTGATCCATATAGAATATCCATGTTATAGGATCTTTACCATCAAACTTCCTCATATCAATCTTGGCAATTAAGTAGTTCCTTGGTGTTGAGTTGAACCCTTGATGATGTGGATCTTGAAGTGATGAATAATCATGATTTCACGACTCAATATTTATGTCTTATACATTTTCATGATTTCCTTGCATCTTGATATCTCTTTTAAGGAATCTTTGCTCTAGGGTATATATGATCATGGATGACACAAAATTTTGTAATAGTTCCATCTATTGCTTCATTTTATATTCCATGTGTTGTAGTTGTTTTTGGGTGTTTATCAAATCATCCTTTGTTATTGACTTATCCCTAAATTCATTAACTTGGTTCTCCAATTTGGATAGTTGGTTATGTAGATCTTCACTTTCTTCCTAAGTCATGGTTGATCTCTATAGAGGTTTAATTGGTGAAGTAATTTTTGGAGCACCCTTTTCCATGTAGGACAAAAATAATAATACACCTATTTTTTCTCCTTTTCACAAATTTTGAATCACCAAAAGTAGATATTCCACTCAAAATCACCCTAATTTTGAGAATGTATTGTTGGCCAACCTTTGTCTTGATGTATCTATGAAATTGTGGCACTTATGAGTCTGCAATTTATTCCTACAATCTTCTTTGTAATGCCATGTGTCCAATATTTTAGACATGCTTCTAATTTTTTTACCCAAAATACAATGGTCTATATTCTTTCCAAATAAACTACTTTCACTTAGTTTGGACTTTCCTAGCTTCATATATGACAATTCTGCCAAGAGCGCCTATTTGAGACTAGTGTTAGGACTAGTCAAAAACCTTAATTTCCACATCCTGGATTTCTGAAATTATAGCATAAAAGAACTCAAAATTTATACCATAAGTACTTTGACATGTATCCCTAGAATCCTAAAAAATTCATAGTCTAAAACTTCACCAAAAAGGAGTTATAGTGAAAATTCCAAGATGACGTGTTTGAGACTAATTTCCGAATTAGTCAAAAACCCCAACTTACACAAGTTGTATCTCAAAAATGGTAGGGATACAAAACCTAATTTTTTTACCACAAGTACTTCTATATTCCTTCTCAGGATACTAAAAATTGAAAAAACGTTATAGCAAAAACCCAAGGATTGTATGCTCTGATACCAAATGTTAGGCACCAAGCAACCAAAATATCATAGAGAGAGAGAGAGAGAAGTAACTAACACCTTGATAAGGAGAGAAGAATGAACATGAATTCTCTTCAAGGGGGAAACCTCCTTTTACAATAGAAAAAATGTACAAGATGAGACAACTCTAAAAATAGGTCTCTCTCTCTCTCTCTCTCTCTCTCTCTCTCTCTCTCTCTCAGAGACAAAGGGTACAATTGCAATTAAAGGGTTTATCCAACAATACCAATATAAAAATAGAAATATAAAAACTCAATATCTAGGGATTTACATGGGGCTTTGTATAGGAATTAACACATAGTCATGGAAAAGGAATGTCCATGGTGATGAGAGAGTTGTGGTGATGGGATGGCTATGATAATGAGAAGGCCATGATATTAAATCATTGAAGAAGAAGAATCCAAATCTCAAGCTTGGTTTTTTTCATTAAACAAAGAGACATCTTGAAGGAAGTCTTTATTTTGTTATTTAAAATTAAGAAAACTTTTTTAAATTCTAAATGGCCAATATTTTTCATATTTTTACTAAACAAGTCAAGATCTACAACCCAACTCAATTTATTGTACATCTACCAACAAAAAAATCTGTGTAGATCTTAAAAACAAGATTGTAGATCTATTTATGTCTATTATAAATCTACATTTTGTTTATATTTCATAAATATATTATAGAACTGAAATCTTTAGCCAAAATACCTTTAGTTTTGATATAAAATTTATATGAAAAAATAGGACATTTATCTAGCAGATTTTCTATCGATCTAGTAGATCCCTCCAACCGCTTTCCAACAAAGAAAAAAACTACCCTCAAAATATTTAGTGTTAATTTATTGGATATTAGCATAAAAACATTGTAAAACTGTGTCTTTTTTCAACAAACCCTATGTCATTCAATGCCCAATGTCCCTTAATCCATTCACTTCAATTATATCATTAAGTTTTGCAGAAATATCAATGTGTAGACTAGGATTGTAAAGTTGGTCATTGTATTGTAGAAAAGATTGAACCATCTTTTGTAAATTCCTAGTTGACAAGTCATCCCCCTCCCTTAAACCAAGCAAAATGTGTGCATGTTTGTTCATTGACCCAAATTGAGACATATTTGCATGTGTTAGAAAAACAGGATCACGGAGCAATAAAATAAAATAAATGTGGAAATAAAACACAAAAAAGACACAGATATATGTGGTTCACCCAGTGTGGGCTACGTGCACCAGAGAAATTTCCAGGTCCTTCCTTTATTATTATCCAACAAATGAAGGGATACAACCTACAACAAACATGTTGTAACTTCCTCTTCTTTCTCTCACAGTCTCCTATCTCATAATACAATATTTGCAATGATCCATATCCACAATACATTTCCCGCATAAAACAGGGTTTCCTTCTAGGGAAAAAACCCTAACATAACTTCTACCATTAGATCTACGACTTTATAATGAACGGTCCAGATTTACAATGAAATTACAATATACATTTACAAGGAAAATTTTCCTTCAGGGGCCCACTTGCCCCCGGACCCCACAGAGGAGGTAACCCCCCTCTGCACTCCCCCGCGTGGAAGAGTGTACATTCTTCTAGGGTGTAAATTCTTCATGGGGTACAAATACAGTTGAAAACAAAGACCTCTTAATCAGGAAGATAGTCAGGCTCCACAACCAACAATCTCCCACTTGGAGATTGATCTCAACAACTCCACCGTTGTTGTATATGCTGGACTAGGACCCTTCTTGGACCTCACAAATTTCTCATCTTCATATTCATTCTTGAAGACCAATTGAAACTGAGCATGAACTCATTTTCTCCTTGGTTACTCCCTTTGTTAACATGTTTGCAGGATTCTAGCTAGTGTGTATCTTTTCCAACTTCAAATGCCCATCTTCCCAGATGGATCGTATGAAATGGTACCTGAGCTATATATTCTTAGTATTTTTATGGAAGGTTGAGTTCTTTGCAAGATGAATGGAACTCTCACTATCACAATACAACCTGTTATTCTCCTACTTATTTCCCAATTCCTCCATAAACCTCGGTAACCAAATCATTTCTTTACTAGTCTTTGTAGCAGCAACATACTCTGCCTATTTTGTTGAAAGTACAAAAACCTTTTGTAGTTTCGAAATCCAACTTATTGTTGTTCCACCTACATGAAAACCATACCCCGTGATGCTCCTCCTTCTATCTTTATCACTTGCCATATCTGAATCAACATATCCTTGTAGAACAATTTATGAACCTCCAAAACATAATGCATGAGTAGCAGTACCTCTCAATTACCTAAGAATCCACTTTACTACCTCCCAATGTTCTTTACTTGGATTTTTCATCTTCTCACAACTCCCACTGCATGTGCGATATCTAGTCTTGTGAAAACCATCGCATACATCAAGCTTCTAACTGTTGATGAATAAGGGACTCTGGACATGTATTCTATCTCCTCCTATGCATTGGGACACATTTCCTTAGTTAATTTGAAATGGTTGGCCAAAGGTGTACTAACTGGTTTTTCATTCTGCATTCTAAACCTCTCCAACACCTTCTCTATGTATTCACCCTGAGACAATGTCAATTTGCGATTTTTCATGTCTCTTGTTATTCTCATACCAAGGATTTTCTTTGCAACACCCAAATCCTTCATCGAAAATGAATTATCTAATTTCTTCTTGAGCACATTTATATCCTGCATATTAGATCTTGCAACAAGCATGTCATCTACATACAATAACAAGATAATATAGCTTCCATTTTCTATTCTTTTAAAATAAACACAGTGATCAGAATGATATCTACTATAACCATGTTCTGTCATAAACCTGTCAAACTTCAAATATCACTGCCTTGGAGCTTGCTTTAGGATACATGCTCTTCTTCAACCTGCATACCAAATTCTCTTTCCCTTTGACCTCATACCCCTGCGGCTGTTGCATATAAATCTCTTCCTCCAAATCCCCATGGAGAAAAGTTGTTTTTACATCTAATTGTTCAAGATGCAAATCTTCTACTGCCACAAGACTTAAAATAGTCCTAATTGAAGTCATTTTAACAACAGGAGAAAATATTTCATCAAAATCTATACCTTTATTTTGTGCAAACCCCTTTACAACAAGTCTATCTTTGTACCTATTTTTGCCTCCATCTTCTTCCTTCAACTTGTAAACCCATTTATTTTTTAATTCTCTTTTTCCTATAGGAAACTGAACCAAATCCCAAGTCTGGTTATTTACTAGAGAATCCATTTCCTCTTTCATTCCTTTCCCCCACTTATTTTTGGTGTCTACCTACATTGCCTCTTCATAACATTCCAATTCACCGGAATCAGTCAACAATAAATAATACAATGAAGGATAGTATCGTTCAGGGGGTCTACTTAACCTGGTAGATCTTTGAACAACACTTGCAGGAGTTTGAGATACATGTTGATCCTGTTGTTCTACATTTTGTTTTTCTGGTACCTTTGGAGTTTCTTTTCCGGTGATCTCATCAACCACTATGTATTTTGGTTTTTCTTTTTCCTGTTTCTTTCCCTACAAGTTATCTTTGTACATGACGTTCTCATTGAATATGACATGTCTACTCCTAATGATTTTGTTATTTTCATAATCCCATAAGCGATAACCGAATCATTAACACCATATCCAATAAAGGTACACTTCTTGGATTTTTCCTCAAGCTTTGTTCTATTTTCTTTATCAATATGGACAAATGATTCATAACCAAAAGTCTTCAAAAAAGAATATTTTACCTTTTTACCTGTCCATGCCTCCTCTGGAATTATACCATCCAAAGAGATTGAAGGTCATCCATTTATTAAGTAAACAATAGTATCTACAACATCTTCCCAGAACTGTAAGGGAAAACCAACATGAAATCGCATACTCCTTTCACGCTCCATGATTGTCATGTTCATCCTTTCTGACACACCATTTTCCTGTGGTGTTCCTAGAACTGTTGTCTCTCTACGAATCCCATGGTATGAATGGTAATCATCAAACTCCTTGCTGCAATATTCACCTCCATTGTCTGATCTAAGACACTTCAACCTTTTTCCTATCTCATTCTCAACCAAATCTTTCCATTTCTTAAAAGTATCAAAAACATCATATTTTTGTTGAATGCAATAAACCCAAGTTTTTCTAGTTGCATCATCAATAAAAGTAACATAATAACGAGATTCACCAAGATATGATACCTGAGATTGTCCCCATACATATGTATGCACAAGCTCTAACCTTTCACTCTTATTTTATTTTCTGACTCTGAAAAATCTAACTCTCTTATGTTTTCCATAAACAAAATGCACACAAAAATCCAAATCAATTTGTTTAAGATATGGCGACAAATTTATTTTGTGAAGTATTTGCATCCCCCTCTCACTCATGTGTCCAAGGCTATGATGCCATAGTGTTGTATCCACTCCTATATAAGCTAAAGAGATAGAAGAGTTAGTATTACCAATACATAAATACAATGTACCTACCTTCTCTCCTTTTTCTATCACCAATGATCCTTTGGTGACCTTCCACACCTTATCTGTAAATATGGATATACAAACTTCACTTTCTAACTGCCCTATTGAAATTAGATTTTTCCTTAGATCTGGAACATGTCTTACCTCTTTCAACAACCATTGGTTTCCATTTCTTTGTTTTATTTTTACCTTTCCCATTCCAACAATTTTTCATGGTGCATCATCACCCAAATGAACCTGTCCAAAATCACCTTGAACATAATCTAGAAAATGTTTCCTATGGGGCGTGGCATGAAAAGAAGCCCCTGAATATACTACCCAAGACTCAGAAATATTATCTACAGAAAGAATCAAAACATCTTGTAACACATCACCTGTTACATTTGCTTCCTGATTTTTCTCCCGTTGTCCATCTCTTTGTTTCTTTGGAGCTCTGTAGTGTTTCTTCAGATGTCCTTTCTTCCCACAATTCCAACACTCTATCTTTCCAAATTTATATTTGGATCTTCCTTTCCTAAAATTCTTGTGGTTCCCTGATCCCTTTCCTTTATCCTTTTGTCTTCCCCTGTTCTCCATGTTTAATGCATTACCTTATGTCTCACATGTTCTTTTCTGTCACATTTCCTCGCTAAGGATAACACCAACAACATCATCAAATTTTAAAGTGTTTGAACTAGAGACAAAGTTACTTACACCATGACCAAGTCATTCCAGCTTTCTGGAAATGAGCACAAGATTAGAAGAGCCCTGACCTCATCATCAAAGTCCACTTTTATAAAACTTAGTTGATTAGTAACCGTATTAAATTCATTTAAATGATCTGCAATAGACCCACCTTCTGACATATTCATATTAAATAATATCTTCATTAGAAATACCTTATTGGACACCGAGGGTTTTTCATACAGTTTAGCCAATGAGTCCATCAGATCCTTCGTTGTCTTTTCTTTCGAAATACTGAAAGCCATCGATGTTGTCAGGCTCAGTTGTATCGTTCCTAGTGCCTTTCTATCAAGAACCTCCCATTCTTCATCCTTCATGGTTGACAGATTCTTTGTTATTCCACCCAATGGTAGGAATAGATCCTTCTGATATAAATAATCCTCCATCTTCATCTTCCATAACTGGTAGTTTTGGTCGTTAAATTTCTCAACCCTAAACTTTCCATCTTCTGCCATTGCTCCCACTCGAACCAGGAACCCTCTTTTCCTACGAGTTACCTTTTTCTCTGATACTAGTTGTTAGAAAAATAGGATCGTGGAGAAATAAAATAAAACAAATGCGGAAATAAAACACAGAAGATACACAATACAATAGAGACACAGATATACATGGTTCACCCAGTGTGGGCTACGTCCACCAGAGAAATTGTCAGGTCCTTCCTTTATTATTATCCAACAAATGAAGGGATACAACCTATAGCAAACTCATTGTAACTTCCTCTTCTTTCTCTCACAGTCTCCTATCTCATAATACAATATTCACAATGATCCATAGCCACAATACATTTCCCTCATAAAAGAGGGTTTCCTTCTAGGGAAAAAAACCCTAACATAACTTCTACCGTCAAATATACGACCTTATAATGAACGGTCCATATTTACAATGAAATTACAATATACATTTACAAGGAGATTTTTCCTTCGGGGACTTCGGCCCCAAACCCCTGTCGGGGGCCCACTTACCCCCGGACCCCGTAGAGGGGGTAACCCCCCTTTCCAATCCCCCGCATGGAAGAGTGTACATTCTTTTGGGGTGTAAAGTCTTCATGGGGTATAAACATGGTTGAAAACAAAGACCTCTTAATAAAGAAGATAATCAAGATCCACAACCAACAACATGCAACCACGAGTTTGTTTCTACAAAACGGAGATATGTAACAGACCTCCCATTCATCATGACATCATAACTCTCAAACAAGTGCAATATTTATTTATTTTTTTGTGTGTGTGGGTACAAGGGTAATAAATACATTATACTCAGCGTAGCAACGCGACGATGAACATGTCGCATGCAATGAATGACAATCAAACGACAAATGAATAAGACTGACTACCCACCCGTCCTACCCTTCAATGGTTAGGACCTCCAAGACACATAAGCAACGCTCAAGCCCAGGTTCCCATCGATTTTAACCATTTAAGGCCTCAGGGCTGGCGACTATTCTGAGGAACATGGAGGTGTCTACCCCCTGCCCGACACAAGCAGACCAAGCCTTCTAAGTTAATGACAATAACATAACCATCAAGATTGCAAACAACAAGGTTATCTGCATTAGGGCATTTTACGATAGTGCATCATTATTAACTCATTAAATTACTCACTATTATTACAGTATTGCATGGGAGGTGTATTTTTAATCAAATTACAAAACAATGACAAATAATATAGCATGTAAGGTATTTAACACAGTCTATTCTGACCTCCATTACGAGCTCGACTTCGTATGTCTAAAGTGCATAATGACATCAAGATATAATCCAATTTAGCCTTAAAACCGGTTCATTTGCGCAATTTTAAATTATAACTGTCCTCATAATTCCATCTCTATCAATTTGCCTTAAATTAATTTATAAGTATTCTATTTTTAAAATCATGATCTAATAATCATGTAGTTAGATATATATAACAATACATCAAGAAATAGATTATTCACCCCTTGACAATCCTTACACTAAATTCCTCATCCCACACATAATAAAGGTAATAATATTTGGTATTATTATTATTATTAATTAAAAAGGCCTCTCATTACTTTAAAAAATAATAATCATAAAAATCTTAAACCATACATGACTTTAAACATATTAATCATAAAAATATAAAATCATTCGTGACCTTGGTATTATTATTATTAATAATAATTAAAAAGGCACCTCATTACTTTAAACATAATAATCATAAAATCTTAAACCATACATGACGTTAAACATATTTATCATAAAAATATAAAACCATTCATGACCATATAAGGATATCTAATGAAGGTTCTACAATATTCATACCCTTCAACCACTCTGAATAATAAAACTCTACACTATGATAGATCAATTTTATAAACTTACCAGAATTAATGCAATGGATGATTAGTGTTGGCCATGCAAAACAAATTACGAGGCATGGCTAAATATAAAAGACAATTTCCTTATCCATTAAGCATCACAAAATCAAGCGTTACTAAATCAACTGACCGTTGATTTAAAGTGATACAGAATTAGCGCAGTACTAAATTTAAACAGCTCGTTGTAATAAAGCATGGCGGAATTTAAGCATTTACTGAGTAATTTAGGCAATCGAGTAAAAATTATATTTTTATCCTTCCTCTAAAGTGTTAGAGAACAACCACCGCTGGAATGTAAGGAAAATCATAAATTCATACTGCAGCGAATTAGAATTTACAAGGAAACATTGACTGAAATCCTTTTTGAGGTGGATGTTGACCTCACTTCCTTTTCTGCATTAGTAAATGAAATTTAGAACACTACCGGACTACCATCCCACGAATTCCTAGTCGGAGGTAATACGATGCGCAACAGTTAATCTATGCATGAGGGAAAATAGGGCGTGGATTCGAAGCAAGGCTTATCTCTAAAAATCATCAAGGGAGACCCGAGCGATCAGAAGCCGAGAGCCCTAAAAGCGCAGAGGCAAATATGTTTCTCAGAAAAAATTCAGAAGGAGGTTGAGAACTTCCTTGGGAAAACGCAGATGAGGAAATATTACCCTCCAGAAAACAACCAAAAAAACTGAAAAGTAATGTTATGTTATTTTAAGATTTAATCTTTGGTTTGGGTTCATTTTTTTGTGTGTAAATAATAGAGTCAGACATCCATCCAGCCTAGGACCTACCCAATCGGGTAGTCTTTCCTTTGGCGTGATCGATATAAACCCAGCTAGAACTAAGGGCTATACTGGTATAAATCGCGGGATCATATCCCCAAGGCAAAGGTATACCTAAAGAAACTAAGTGAGCAAGCCCTCGCTCTTGATCTCATGTCGACATGCCCTAACATGGAGATAAGCATGGAACTTCATGCATCTAGTTCAGAGATTTTATAAGGCTCGTAGACTTAGAAATATATATATATATTTTTTGATGGTGCAAACAACTACAGTATCGTCAACTTGTTTACCTGCCTAGTCTAAATTTATGGTATTTTTAAATCTTTAATACTCAATACTCAATAGCCCAACGTGTTATGATTGTCAAACTAAAACCCTTACAACCAGAATGCAACTGCCAGGAAATGAAATCGCAGGCTATTCATAAATTCACAAATGTCATTACACCAGAATACAACTGCCAGGAATTGCAATCGCAGATTATTAATAAATTTCATAAATGTCATTACCCCCATCACAGAATGAATTCAAAAATTTTCTGTGTCTAGTTAAATAACAGAAGCAATAGGTATTTATCTATTACAGACGAATTCACCATAATATCTATTACAGACAGAATTCATTTTTTTTTTATTTATTTTTTTTATGTATGTAAATAACAGAGGTAAAATGTATATATTTATTACCACACGAATTCACCATTACAACGCATCCATGTATATACAACAATGCATTATAACTATATCAATGATTGTCAATGACTGTAAAACTATACAACAATAATTTAAATGCGAATATACCACATCCGGGAAAATACAGCATGAAGAGTAACGCAGAAGCATAAAGATCCAAACCAAGGAACAGTAAAACCCAACCAGAACGCCGACCACAAAAATTTTAGGCCAATAAATGAATGGGAAAAATCTCATGACAGAATTCATCCATTTACAATCAACATACAGATCCAAGCATAAGTTCCTAATGCATTCTACTCTACAAATAAATGAGTGTATTGTTGCCTTATCGCCCGCCTCGAATGATGTCCACGCGCTCCGTGCCGCTCCCGCTTGCCGACCGTCGAGACTACACCGGTACCTCCCAGGCAACGTTAGGGTTACTCTGCTTCCCCCTTAGCCCCTTGAGCTGCAAAGGGGCCACACACTAATCAGATGGTACGTCTATCTCCCAGCTTGCCTCACAAGGTCGAGCTACCACTCCTCTTCGAGCTGGGAAATCCCAACTCCCACAAGTAAATCAGTCAAGTCACTATTCTGGCAGCGTAACGCTACGCTAACAGCCAATCCCCTTCTTCCTTCTCCTCCCTCTCTTTTATAGAGTTTTTGAACTTCCCTTCCTTCCCTAAATCTCATTTAATTAAAGTTTTAATAAAACTTCCCTAAAAATTCTCCTTAGTACAAGTGTCATCCACCCCCCATGTTTCTCCATTAATTAATTTCTTTAATTAATTAATTGTCTTATTTCCCTCACCCACCTAGAGTTACTCCTAAAATCACTCCTAGGTGTCCCTAGATTCCCTTACATGTTTTAAAGGCTTTCCCTAAAACTGAAATTGTTAAATCAGTTCAAAATTAGAAGGTTCTTAAATGTAGATTCTTTACTAAGTTGGTTTCCCGCTTTTTACCATGAGTTCCCCTTTTTATTAAGCTAGAATGACAGTTGTGCAAATTAACCTCTTTTAATTTTATTATTAATTTAGTATCTTCTTAAACTATCAAAAGTTAAAATAATTAATTTCTTCTTTACATTTTATCCACAAATTTTATTTTATTTCCTACTCCCTTCATTTTACCCAAAAATTTATGAAGACCAAAATTATTACTTAAGTGGTTTTTATTTTAAAATTTATTATTTTATTTTTATATAGATATTTTCTTAAGGGTAAACAAAATTTTACCCCTAGCAAAGTTTTAGACTTAGAACTTAGATTCTGGACTGGGCGACATTTAATTAGGGGAGTTGTTTTTAAAATTTCTTAATGTGTTATTTGTCTTAGGGCCATCTAGGTTCAACCCTCTATCATCATCAACATGACGTGCCCTTCAGGACGCACTAGGTGCTCCAAGGGTGCCACTCGCCTCATCTATTCCTTTGCATAATGTTCCCTTCAAGACGCACTACGTGCTCCAAGGGTGCCACTCGCCTCTTGATTGATTGGTAGACATCAATAACTCCTGGAGTCAACACTCCGCCAGGTGAACTTGTGGGAGACTAAGGGCTTCTAAGGAATAAGGCCCCCGCCTTATTGCGTGCCCCTTAGAATCATCGTGAGAGACTGTCGYAGTCTGCCCTCACGACATCGTGGGTCCTCTCGAACTAGGTAATCATTAACTTACAGTTCGAGCCACGGCGGGAGTGCTAGTAGGCTATGGAAAGGYTGTTGTCCACACCTCTCCCTCAACCTTCCTGGTAGTCGTGTGTGACCCCTTTACTCCACTGGTCGGCAAGCTATCGTTAGCCTACATCATCAACAAATCATGTCAGACATATCCACATCATATCATCTAATCAAATGTACCAACATCACAGTAAAACAATCAAACCCCAATGGCACACTCCCTGACTCGATCTGGAGTCCAAGGGGTTCCATCGATGCCTTTGCATCCTCAAGGTACAAAACCCTGCACACTTAGTAAAACCGAGTCAATAGCACCTGTCTATGTCAATGCAGTAAAACAACATGTCATCTACCCATAACACATCATAATCAAAGTCAAATGTTTTAATATCATAATAATCTGGATCACTTGCAAGCAAGTGTCCTCAAAAATAATTTTGCTCAGTGCGCCAGAGCGGGATGTTACAAGATAACACAAATTTTTAAGACCTAGACAAAGCCCCATGTTATGTGTAAAATCCCTTATTAAGCCCTAGATATTGAATTATTACAATTATAGTGTGATAATTGTATGTCAGATAGAACCCTTAATTGTACCCTTTCATTATAATTATACTCCTTATCTCCTTGTCTCATAGTGTTATCAAGGAGACCTAGTATTAGGATCATCTTATCTCATCTCATATTGTATTATAAATTGGATATACTATAAAAGGAGGTTTCCCCCCTTTAAGTGGAGTATATTCATTGAATTTTTATCATTTTTTAAGGAATTGGATCATAACATTTGGTATCAGAGCATTGATCCTAGGGTTGTTTTTCTCCAAACAAGTCATATTAGAATTTTTGCCACAAAGTTTTTTCTGAGATGATTCAGACAACAAAAAATGGAGGTTATTTAGATGACATATCATGGTACCTATGATACAAATTTTAGCTTCTGGTTCATTATACTTTCGGAGATATAGCTTGTGGAAGATAGGGTTTTTGACTTGTCCTATTGCTAGTCTCAAATGGGTGTTCCAGGTAAAACAATCATATCTTATTCATCATGAATCCCAATTCAGTGAGACTAGTTGAATTTGAAATAGGGAATTCCATAGTATTTAGGGTACAATTTTCAAAATCAAGTATTAAATATTGGACATGTGGCATTCTATACAAGTTCCCTCTCTAGAAAAGTCCAAAAATCAGCAAGGTTTGGGAAAGTTACCATAACTTTCACTTAACATCAAATTTTGGTTAGACCCATGGAATTGAAGAGAAGACATATTAGAGTACTACATGCTGAAATTTTAGACTCGGAAGGGCCAAAATTTGAAAAATAAATAAGAAGGAAGGTCAACTAGGAGGACAAACTCCAAATTAAGGGTTTGAAAGGTACTTAACTTACAATTGGCATAACTTTTTATTGGAAGATCTATTTTTGGTGATTCAAAATTTGTGATAAAGAGGAAAATTATAATTTTCTTACATGACTCCAAAGGCTCCTCCAAAATTTACTGCACCAAATAAACCTCCAAAGATCTCAACCATGACTCAAGATGAAATCCAAGAGATTTATCACTATATGGACAAGAAGATAATTGAAAATAGGGAACAGATGGAAAAGAAAATCGCTAAAAATAGGGAATAGATGGAGAAGAAGATGAATGGAAATAATAATGGCATGAAAATGAATATGGATGAAAATAAGGAGGGGATGAAAAGAAATATGGATGAAATGGAAAATAAGATGGATAAGAAGATGGATGAAAATAAAGCAGAAATACAAAAATCCATGAAGAAATTGCAAAATTCCTTGTCTTCCATGATCTTTCAAGCTCTAGATGAGAGACTCCCTAAAGGAGATATCAAAATTAAATGAACTCATGAAAATAAAGGTAGTATTCATGTTGAAAAACGAGCCGATTATAAGTAATTTTCAAGTGGATTTAACTCCATTAGTTGACTTAATTATGATGAGGGTCCTAAATTAATTTTCCTAAGATTGAATTAAAGAGGTTTGATGGAACATGGGTATTTACCTGGGTGAACAAATAGAGAAATATTTTTAACTGCATAATATTATGGATGATAAGAAAAGGATTCAAATGGGGACTTTGAACTTTGAGATAAAACCATATCAATGGTATCAATGGGTGGTTAAAAGGAAACCCCCTTTTTATCATTATACTCGAGGTTTATTTACAAAGACTTAGAAGCACAATATTGGAAATTTTGGGAACATGATTACTTCAGTCAATTGACAAGAATCAAGCACTTAGGTGATATTGAAGACTATAATTCAGAATTTCAGGTATTATCCATGAGGGCGGATGACATAAGTGATGAACATTTGTTGGAAGCTTACATGGGTGAATTAAAAGAAGGCGTTAAACATGACATTTTATTAAGACATCCTACAAATATTATGGAAGCTATGCAATTTTCTTGTCATATTCAATCCAAGAATAAGGCTACACATAAGTCTACCTTTGGATCATACACAAGAAACATATATCATTTTGGGGGTCATAAGACAAGCATACCTCAACCAACAAGGTTGACACCTCAAAAAATGGATGAAATAAGAGAAAACATACTATGTTTCAATTGTGACAGCAAGTACAGTAAGGGGCATAAATGCAGTGAGAAGAAATTATTCTACATAGACTGTGAAGAGGAAGAAGATTAGAAATTGGAACTGCCACAAGATCTAGATCTAGAAGAGACTACTCCAACAATATATTGTCATGCATTGGCCGACATGAATACTCCTGATCCGGATTATTTTCGGCACGAAATGAGAGTGTCATGCATTGGTCGACATGAATAATTCTGATCCGGATTATTTTCGAAACCTAAAATGAGAGGGAGATATAATAAAGAAATGCACAGATATTGCGTGATATTCAATAATATAGAAGCAGAAATGTATCGAGATCCAAATCCATAAACACAGATATACGTGAATACGATTTCTATTAACGAGAAATGTACGAGATCAGAAATACAGAGGGAAAGACTCGCTAGTATGGTGGCAGCCATTCCCCTGAGAAGAGATGTGACGGCTACCGCATTCGCAAGAGAAGATGTGATTACAATCGAGGCTCTGAAGGCCCTTTACAATAAATGGAATGCCAAAAGTCCCAGGACATCCAAAACCTAACCCTAGAGAGATGAAACGCCAAAAGTCATGTATCCTTGGGTTTTGGGTAAGTGAGTACATCAACTCCTGGGGTCATAAATTTTGCATTTCACGATCTCTGGTTTCCTTTAGAAGTGCGGATAGCTCATGCTTGGAAAAGGCATTGTCTGAGGAGATTAATTTGCAGGGATCAATTCATTCCATTTTGGATACTTCATTGAGAAATTTATATCTTTGAAAACCTTCATTTGGACCCCTAAAATGGCCCCCGGAAGTTAAAAACCTGCTAAAAAATAGTGCAAATTCGAAGCCAAAATGGCCAGAAAATTGTTTCGAGCCATTTGGAAAAAAGGCGGCGGGCCACCGATATCCACCTTGATCAACTCTCCCTCCTTAGGAAGCAATGGTTTCCATTTTGTTGAGTTCCCGGGAGAGGGAAAAGCATTTGCTTGAATCTGCATCTTGCGGAGCTGCTCGGTTCCTATTGGAGAAGTCATGCTGCTTAGTTTTGTGGAAATATGTCATGAACATGTGGTTGGAAGTTTTGGACCTTTTTAAATAGTCTCGATATTTTAGATGACTGTGCGTAGAAGGAATCTTCGTGCTTTTCTGCAACCTTTTCAACCTGCTTATGTTTGATAGAAGGTGTCACCGAAGCTGTGGTATAGTCCCCTGTTCACCCTGAACAGATTGTGGAGAAGATGAATTTTGTAGTATGAGATACTACCCAGGCACTGTTTAGGGTGGGGCAGTAGTTGAACTACCTCTGGTATCCTGTAGAGATGACCCCAGAGTAATAATGACACTACGGGCCGAGACTCTCAGCGATAGTACAGGTTCTCCACATATATGGCTGGCCCAAGAGAACATCACAGACATCCAGTGGGGAAAAATCACATAATAACTCACATCCTTGAAGGGCTGATGCCGTATGACAATCGACAACTGTCATTGACACGAAGATCTTGTCCTGGCGAAGCCACCCAATGTTGTATGGTTGCGGGTGTGGTGTTGTCGACAATCCCAACCATTTGACGACCTCTGCTGAGATGAGGTTCTCTGGCTTCCGCCATCAACAATAAAATGCAGCGAGGTCCCTTCACCCACATCTATGAATGAAAAAGGTGCTCCCTTCTCTAGATCCTGGTTCCGCTGGAATCTTGTTGGCAGCGGCGAAGCAATAGCAAAGGTCCAGATCGATGACTGCCTTTACCGCATTTTCATAATCGATTCTCAATCGGTTCGCCTCGAGTCTTGATCTCACCACCAATGACCGGCTGGAGGACATTCTTCTAAGGTTGTGCCGGGCTTTTGTGGAAATCGTGCGACCATTTCTCCAAAGACCTTCATTCCTCTCCAAGTGACCCCTTCTTTCCGTGGTTTGACCTGCTTTCTAGAGACTGTTTGTTGTGGTTGTCTTTGTCATACTTTTGGTTGTTGTGGATTTGCACACCGGACTCCATTTGTTCCGGGTGCTTAAATTACCGCATTTTAACAACGTGACGATAGGCAGCATCTGCGATGAGATGTCGAAAAATCCATTTCAGCCTTTGATGTATCCGTAGAGCCCCACCTGCGATTTCGTGAACCAAATGTCATTCAAAGTCTTTGATACCCAAATTGCGCGCAAGGTATGGAAGCTATTGGTGAACCTGGAACTGGATTGGCCTTCTATTGTCGTAGTGTGGTCCATCTCAGGCACTGGTCCTCATAGTTGCTGTACAGGGTAGTATTGCTCCTTTACTGCATCCATAAAATTCCAAGTGGGTTCTACCATATTCCGTAATCCTTTTATGGAACTCGCCCGCAGAAGTTTCCCACCAACGTTCGGGACATGGGGAGATCCTTAAGGAGCGCGGCTGCGATCTTTTCCTCGGGTTTCCAAAAAAAATTTGCAAATGTAGAAATAACCTTCTAGCAGATGAACCATTTATCTAGGCATCTCGCATCTATTTGACCTTCAACACGGGAATATCAAAATTAACCTCGCGACCTTGAAAGGCAAGGTGCCTCCAAAGTGGTCACTTTGATGAAGATGTGCCCGATGCTATCGCATTGAAGGATGTGGAAAATTTCTCCATCATTCCTCTCGGCTGCGAGAGCTTGCCTGGCAACATCGATAGGGGATCACCGCTTCCATCAGGTTTCTTTCTTCCGCCATTATTTCTTGGTGCGGTGAGAAATTGTCCTGAGAGAGACAAGCCTGGTGATCCAACTTGCTATACTCCTAATCTCGGGCTCTGCATACATGCACCGAAAACGAACATCGAAGAGCACCGCTCGATACCACACCGGATCCGATTATTTTCAAGACAAAAAATGAGAGCGAGATATAATAAAAGAAATGCAAAGAGATATTGCGCATATTCAATAACATAGAAGAAATGTATCAGAGGCAACCGTAAAACATAGATATATGAATACACGCATTTCTATTAATCGTGAGAAATGTACGTAGACCGTGAAAAAATACGAAAGTGAAAGACTCGCTAGAATGGTGGCACTATCTCTCAGAAGACACTCCGCCACTGCATTCGCAAGAATATGATTACAATGAGGCTCTGAAGGCCCTTTACAATAAATGGGAATGCCAAAAATCCTATACATCCAAAAACCTAACCCTAGAGATGAAGCCAAAGTCATGCGGCCCTCGGGCTTGGGTAAGTGTAGGGAGCATCAACTTCCTGGTCGTAACTTTGCATACAATGACTGCTTTGAAAGTGTGGATAGCTCATTGGAAAGGTATCATTGTCGAGGAGATTCATTTTGGGGGCTCAATCATTCCTTTGACTATCATTGAGAACTTCTAACTTCGAAAACCTTCATTTGGACCCTCAAATGGCCCCTAAGTTAAAACCTCGCTAAAAATAGTAAATTGCCAAAATGGCTGGAAAACTGTTTTGAGCCATTTGGAAAAGGTGGATGGCCACCGATATCCACCTGGATCAACTCCACAAACCCTTAATATACAAGGATACATAAAAAATAAAAAGGTAATAGTATTGATTGATTCTGGTAGTACCCATAATTTCATCAATTACAAATTAGAAAAAAAATCTCAATTGCTTTGTATATCCCACGATAGAGTTTCAAGTAATGATTGCAGATGGAGGTACCATAAATTTTCTAGGGAAGTATCATAATATTAATCTCATCATGGGGGAGTATATTTTGGATATCCCCGTGATTTCCATCCAAATGGGTCGTGTTGATGTTGTATTAGGGGTCCAATGGTTACAATCATTGGGAACAATTGCCCTTAATTTTCAACATATTTTCATGAGATTTTCCTCAGATGGAAAGGAAAATGAGCTTAGAGGTATCCAAGGGAAACTCTCTAAAGTGATAATCTCTAATAGCATGAAAAAATTCCCAAAAAGGGACACCGAGGTGTAAATGAACAATCATGCTCACTTGATGTTCAAACATCTATATCCTCTCCTCCACTGGATGTCCAACTAGTTATCAACAATCATTCCAAGGTATTTGGTGAAATGCCTAAGGGTATTCCACCTTCTCGAGATCATGACCATGTTATTCATTTTCAACCAGGAAGTGTACCACCTAAAAAAAGGCCTTACATGTATCCATATGCACAGAAGAGTGAGATGGAACGTATGATCCAAGAAATGTTAGAGGTCGACATCATTCAACCTATCCAAAGTTCCTTCTCTTCACCAGTGGTGATGGTTACAAAAAAGGATGGTTCATGGCATATGTGTCTAGATTATAGACAACTCAACAAAATCACCATCAAAGATAAGCTTCTTATTCATGCCATTGATGAATTATTAGATGAATTGCATGGAGAAAATTTATTCACTAAGTTGGATCTTCGTTCGAGATGTCATCAAATTAGAATGAGGCAGGAATACATTCCTAAAACAAATTTTAAAACACACAAAGGTCATTATGAGTTATTGGTTATGCCATTTGGACTTACTAATTCACCTTCAACATTTCAAAGCTTAGTGAATTCTATTTTCAAGACATTCCTTAGAAAAAATGTGTTAGTATTTTTTGATGACATACTAATCTACAACAAATATTAGGAAGAGCATGTACAACATGTTGACGGAGTATTACAACTATTGGAAGAGAAACAACTTTATGCAAATCCTTCCAAGTGTGCCTTTGGGGTTCAATAAGTGGGATATTTGGGTCATATTATATCTCATGAAGGTGTAGAAGTGGACCCTAACAAAATTAAATCTATGAGGGAATGGCCAATTCCCAAAACCTTGAACAAACTTTGAGGATTTTTAGGATTGATAGGATATTACTGCAAGTTTTTTAAGAACTATGGTCAAATAGTAGCACCTCTAACAAGATTATTAAAGAAGGAAATATTTTCTTGGGCCGAAAAATAAACCACATATTTTGAAAAACTTAAGGATGCTATGTGTACAGCTCTCATCTTGGCCACACCTAACTTTACAAAAACATTTGTTGTGGAGTGTGATGCCTCAAGCCATGGAATTACTGCAGTTTTAATGTAAGAAGGAAGACTCATTTCCTTTGAAAGCAGCTAAATTAAAGGAAAAAACTTAGTCAAACCCATTTATGAAAAATAAATGTTGGTCATACTACATGTAGTTCAGAATGACACCCTTACCTAATAGGAAGACACTTCAAAGTAAAAACAGAACATGATAGTTTGATGTACTCCTTGGGGAAACAATTATCTTTAGAAGAAAAAATAAAATGGGTTACAAATATTCTAGGTTATTACTTTGAAATTGTCTACAAAAACGAAAACACAATGTTGTGGCAGATGCCCTTTCAAGGAAAGAAGAAGAGATAGAAGGTTCACTATGTGATATTTCTATTCTGCAATCTGATTGGGTGGAAGAAGAAAGGATATAATGGAAGCAAGATCAAGAGGTATGCAAGATCATTTAACAACTACATGAGGAACCTATTTCATTAGATAATTTTTTATGGAAGAATGATTTTCCATGGTATCATGATCACCTATATTTATGTCAAAATTCCCAACTCAAATAGAAAGTCCTTCTGGAATTGCACACTTCTCCTATAGGAGGACATTCAGGATTGTTGAAAACATACCATGAGATCAAGAAGGATTTTTCTGTGAAGGTATTGAAACTTATGTTCAGAATTTTGTGTATGAATATTTGGTCTTCCAATAGAATAAGGGAGATACAATCAAGACACCATGTCTCCTATAACCATTAGCTATACCAAGTCAACATCGGGAAGAAATTTCAATGGATTTTATTATAGTTTTACCCAAATCTTAAGGAAATATTTTCATCATGGTAGTAGTGGATCAAATGACAAAGTATGCCCATTTTTTCTCTCTTTCTCATGATTTTAAGGCAACTATAGTAGCCACAAATTTCATGGAAACAATTCAAAATCTACAAGGAGTCCCCAAGATTGTTTTAAGTGACAAAGATCTAATTTTCATTGGAAATTTCTAGACTAAATTATTTTCTTGTTTGGGTATTCAATTAGTTCACAGCTCATCTTACCACCCTTAATCTCATGGGAAAATTGAGATTGTGAATAAATGTCTAGAAGGATATATTCATTGTTTTTGTAACGTACCCAACCACCCACAGACCGGGAAATGCTACTCCAAAAACCAATTTCAACACTGATTACAAATTATGATAACAATTAATTGATAAATAAGCATGAAAAACTCACATGAAATAATCAAGATTCATGCTAAAAAATAAAATAAATGAACAATATGCTATGCACAA
The DNA here is from genome assembly GCA_010110895.2 of Picea sitchensis. Taxonomy (NCBI): domain Eukaryota; kingdom Viridiplantae; phylum Streptophyta; class Pinopsida; order Pinales; family Pinaceae; genus Picea; species Picea sitchensis. Next base: position 48,585 of record SNQJ01S0015726.1, on the reverse strand, counting down.
CAATAACCAGCAAGCATGCATAATACAGATATGAATCTCAGAGATAATAATTAATACATAATGGAAATAAATATGCAAGCATAGAAACACATGATAGAGAGCACTTATTGTTTAATAAAATAAATCACCAAATGGTTGTAGACCAAGGACGTTCCACCCAACCATAGTCGTTGTTGTTCCAAGTCTCAACAACATGTCACCCTTGATCTAGAGTGATGAATCCACAAGGATGGTTCCAGGGTTTCACTCGGCTTCCCAAACCAGTCAGCACTCAAGCTCTCACATGTTTCTCAACACAGGACAATATAAATTACACCAACTCTCCTCTCTCTAGCATGCACCACCAAAGACAATGAACCCCCTTCACTGCCACGCAATCCCTTGGGTTGTCCACTTATTTCCAGGGCTCCAATGTATATGGTCAAGAATATCCATGTCGTGACTCTCGGGATTTGTAGTTGTAAATAAAATTTAGTACATGTTAATGCATCTCAGGCATGCAGACACAAATTCATGGCTGGAATACACCAGTCATTACTATAGCCAGTAAACAATGGATTCTTCCTCAACAATTCGCCCCCATGTCCCAACCATGAACAAGAATGAATGAGAAATGATAAATGAGCATCATTGAATGAAACAGTGAAAGATTGAATGGAGAAGAACCCCCAAAAAATCCACAAGATGGGTTTATATATTTACTTGGAAATCAAGAACCACATGGCCTTTCCCCCAAGAAGCTCATGTAACCACTTTTCTCAATTAAAACCAATATGGGTAAATAAAATAATAATAAAAGACTTAGCCCCTTTAGCCCCTTCTCTTGTGGAACCATATCCCCCTATAACTCTAGTACTTGTCTGTCTAGCAGCCAACGATGTATTTTATAATTAATAATGATCACAACATTACATTTCCTAGGCAGTCCAACCTCTTTTAATTGTTTGCGCACTTTGGTCTTTCATAAAATAAACAAAATACATTATTAATATGGGGACTCAAAACCGGGGTATTACAAGCCATCCATGTTTTCAAATACACTAGGGTTCACTGTCCTAGACGTTCCCAGTAGGGTCAAGGGTTCGACCCGTTGTGATCTAAGGAGTGCAATCTATGCACTTTTGTGTGGTTAAGGTGGAAAATCAGTCTTACTCATAAAATCCTCTTGTTTTTCTTAAGCTCAAGGAAAGTCAATCCTGTCACATTTACCCCTCCCCGACCTAAGTGATTTTTTATTCCCTTTTGTACCACTATTATATAAATGAATTGGGTGCAAAATCACTTCTATTCGTTGGTGCCTAAAGTTTGGTTGACTGAATCACTTGGTAGCATCTATTTATTAATTTTTTGATAACAACATGATGAAGTGTCTAATATAATGGTGGAATAGAACCATAAACAACATCAATTCTGATCTAGCCATAGCTCACCAAAATTCACCACTTTGACTCACTTAACAAAGGGGAATGGGGTATCCTTTTAATAGTTATCTATTTCTACCCTGAACAAGGGGAATGATCAACCACTAGGCATGTTCAATTAATAGAGATGGGATTCTGACAGGAGGGTTGTGAGAGAACTGTGGTCCATTGGGAGATATAAATTTATGAGCATTTAAGTTCAAATTCATTCCATTTTTTGTTATATCACCGTGAGAGTCCTCCATAGGCATGGTCGTTAAAGTTCTGAAACATGGGTATGGGCATAGGACAAATACCATTTTAGTGAGTGTAATTATGTGATGCATTGCAGTTCATAAGAAGTTATAACCAACTTTTATTCAACTTGTTCATTCTCAAGGATGGAATTGATACTTAATTATGGATGTGAATATATTTATTGCATGAAATGTTCCAAAATATATGATATATATTTGGTATTTTCCAAGATAATAAAATTTTAATTGTTAAATGCTTTGTGAAGATCAACCTGTACTCAATCTAGAACCAGTTCCTGAAGCAAGTGTCTCAATTGTTGAGGAAAGGACATTAGAAGAGAGAGAAAAATGGTGGAGCATGGGACTAAAGGCCATATGCGAGGGAAAGATTGTAGTAGTTCTTTTGTATAGAGGTCAGGTACTTTTTATTAGAGAATGTATTATAGGGAAAGAGTTGAGAAGAAAAAAAATAAAATAAAAGTTTAGATTATGCATGAATGGGAGACTAATATGAAACATAAATTTAATTGTTTGGAATGTTTATATGATTCTAAGAATGACACGGTTAACTCTTTCAGTTTATTCAAATATATCATATGTTAATTGTAATAGTATGAAATAGTATGAATAATATAGAATAATGAAAGTTTGTAGAGATTTTCTTATATTTTGAATGCAGTGATTACAGTCCATATAGACTTGAATTTTAGTTATTAGAGGTTGTATTTTAGTTATTAGAGGTATCTGCACATGATAATAATTACAACATTAATTAAAGTTGAAAACCAATTATAGTGAAATCTCAACATGAAAACTTCATATATAGTAAAATACAAAACAGAGAATGAAAACATAAGAGACCTTCAAACACCATTATTTCATCTCATTTAAGTGTAAGCGGAGCGAATTCTCAATAATCAGATAAACAAACACACATTAAAAAATACATATTAAACATATTTTACACAACTTATTATTGATGTGCTACTATTATATTCTTTAGTGTCTGCAACTAAATACAACTTACTATTCTATTCTCTAGTGTTTGTAGCTAACTACAACTAACTAAGAGAGAGACAGGTGAATCCATTCTTATTTATACGGATGGCGGGCACACATTGTGATATGGAAGATGCCATCCATGGGTCATGACATGTGACAATATTCTTTATTTTTTCAACTGAGAAGAAGGGCCCTTCTTCCTTCACGCGAGCTATAGACAAGGAAAACAAGGTACGTGTTGGCCTACTTAAAGACTGAATACCACACGGTGACTCAATACAAAAATGTTACAATGATCCTTACATGCATGCCATATGGTATCTCGACAGAAGTTTCGGAAAAAATAGGATACATATGGTGCCTCCAAATAAGTTTTGGAAAAATTAGGATAAATAGAAGAGAAACATTTAATTACACAAAGTAATGCTAACATTATGGCTAGCATTAATCCAACTCAAGAGAACTCAAGAGATGTTATATATGTGTTTCCTAAGTTTTCAAAGAAATACCTTGTGTTTTGTCTCGATATAAATCCAAATAAGACCTCAAAATCTCTCATTGATTCCAAAAAAATGTTGTGAATGTTTTATAGGTGGAGAAAAAATGATAGATAAAATATAAAAATAAAACTTTGGATTAAAAATTTTGATTTATGTGGCGAAATAAAGAAAAAAAAATCTTTTACAATAGTCCTGGCTTATAAAAATTAACCAACTTTATACATTAATAATAATTTAGAATTGAGCTTATTGTCCAAGATTTTTTTATTATATATGAATATTTTATTACTCCCTTCCCTTCGGGATGAGGGACTAATAGAAATCGGTTTTCCCATGTTTTATTAGCCATGAACGGAAACCAGCAACTTTAACCAAAGTTTCAAGAGCTTCATGTCACTTTTTCAACTTTTATTTGGATGTTAGTTCTAAGTTTTAAGTTTGAGGCCTTATTTGGCCTCATATCAAGGTAAGAGGCTTCAAAACTAGGAATATGAAGGCTCCAAACATAATAAAATGAATATCTAGAAAACAAGGTGGATTAATGCTAACTTTCAAGTTAGCATTAAATCCAAACATTAATTGTTTGATGTTTTTGGACTCATAATCCATAGTCCATAACCCTTTGTAATCTCAAGCGGTGGCTTTGGTGTTGGTGCCTCATAGTGGCAGTTGGTGATGTCATCCACTTCCATTTGGTCACTTGCATGCCCCATGCAAGTGATATAATAACCATTCCCCTCACAATTTTTCTTTGTCTTCTTTCCTTCTCTATTTTCTTTCATCAAGTCGGCCACTCTAGACTACTAGTGTCACCGCTACATACTACTAGTGTCAATTTCCTCATGTACCTATACCCGTAGACTTCTTTAGGTTGGTCACTCCATTTCCTCATGTACCTGTCCATGTAGAATCCTTTAGGTTGGTCACTCCATTTCCTAATGTACCTGTACCTATAGACTCATTTAGGTTGGTCGCTCCAGGATTTTCGCTCGGTCGCTTCAGGCTTATCACTCCAGACTATTAGTTTCCATTTCCTCCCTGTACTTGTAGACTCCTTCAGGTTGGTTGCTTCAAGCTTGTTTCTCAATCGCTTCAGGATTGTCCATGCTTCAGTATTGTCCATGCAAAATACTAGTGTCCATTTCCTCCTAAAGTTTAGCAGGTGTCTTAATTACAGCAAGAAATATGAGTCAAGGAATGTCAGTAACACACAAATGAAAACACACAAGAATAAAAGCATCAAAGATAAGTTTTTGGTCTACATTTGATTTTGGTTTTTGGTTTTCAATAAAGACTGTTAAATTCATTTACTAATATGATTACATCTCTAATATTTAGTTGTAGGGGGGCTCACATAAGCTATCCACAGGAGGGGCCTCATCAAGGCTATGTGTGTGCAGGATTGCTAGCGAGATTGTCTATCATTAAATATAATTTAAATTCAATTCATCAGATGACCCTTCATTTATTACATTTTTTTCTATTTTAGATCATTCAAGCATCTCAATCTTAAGTTATCGAAACTTATAAGTGAAGCCAAAATCCTAAAAAATTTGTAACATATGGTCCTCTGTGTTACCATGTTAGTTATTGGTTGCTTTAACGAAGAGAAAACAAATTCATAGATGTTACCTTTACCTACAACACCCAAAACCGAAGGCATCCCAAATTCAATTCATAAGTGCCCCACCTTTATCATTTCTATTTGTAAAAATGAATGCAATCATCCATAGAGCACTCCCTCAAATCATTAATATCTAACTCACACATAGGATACTAAAATGATGCATTTATAGCAGATTAATATTTGAGTTTGATTCGTGGTATAAGCTTGTCAAATATTTTAGTCCTCATTTGTGCGGCAACAATCATTTGTCTCGTGCTTAAGAACAGTAGGTCAGCCTGGATATCCAATATCAAATGTCGAAGCTTCTCATAGAGGTCGTCCATGTCAAGTAGTAAATATCAGACACCTACAGTAGCGTAGAAATACGAGGGAAAATAATATGATAGAATCCCTAATGTTATTTATCTATACTGTGATACTAAAGCTTTTGTAGTGTGTTCCTATCTCCAAACTCTTTTCAGTAATAGATCCGAGAAATTGGCCAATGTTGTGTTCAAGTGAGTGACTTTGTTGGGTAAGTGGCTCCTCACTTCCCTAGCGTTGACGATCTCAACTTATCCATTTCCTTGCGGATAGTATGAGGATTGCTTCTGTCCTCTACTCTAGAAAGATGGAAATTGATCCACTTAGGCGAAAACTATCCAGACTTCATTTTAAAATGGGAAGCTTGCATGTGACAGAGGACCACAAATATAATCAACCTCTTGAACCTGCCTGTATGAGTCTTTGTTTAAACCTTGAGATCCTAAAATTGTACAAGAGGGGAGAAACAAGGTAGTTCTCCCCCTACCCAGTAGCAACAAACAACACAAGCAGGACAATAATGCTTGATGACTTATGTTGGGGGCGGAAATTTGTATCCCTTTCCCTTTCCCTTCCCCTTTTCTTTCATATCAGGTCTTAAGGGATCACCTGCCTTTCCCACTGCTCTATACACCCCTGCTTCTTATTATTTGAGTTGAAGAAAGAAAAACCATACGCAAATCGACCAAGCATTCAACCACTCCATAGTTGTTGTGTTGAAGACTACGCCAAACAAAGCACGCGGAAGTCCCAAGATGAGGCATCCTCCACTGTACATGGAAACTCTATTAGATGTCGACTATGTAATTGAAGAGGTTGGCCATGTGCTATGGCTTGATCATAAACAATACATGCTCAGGATACAAGTTACAAGCGAATGCCTGGCCACATGCCATGGTTAGACAAACTAATTATAAAATATTATATCACTTTATTAAAAAGTGATTATCATAAATTTAAATTTTGTTATATTTTATGTGAAATTTTTACTTCTATGTAAAATGTGATATATGTAAATGTGTTGACCTACACAGAATAGATCTAGCTAAACAATGATACACACATTTGTAGAGAGAATTGGAAAAAGAAGAAGAAGGAGAGAAAAGAATGGAAAGAATTCTCATTAACCGTTGTGAATAATGAATAATTTACACATGATATACTTTGTATAACTCAATGAGTTCGACTTGATGTGAACCAAGTATCCATAGTGGTGGTATAGAGTGATATGGACACACACCAGCAGTTACGGGAGTGAACTGCCATCTATTCTAGTCTCTCAGGCAGTTACGGGAGTGAACTGCCACCTAGTTTAGTTAACTAGTCAACTAATCTTCAGTTAACTGACTGAAAAAAAAGTAGTGAGGAGTTAACTCAAGGAATCAAGGCTAATGCACCACTTTGGTGATAATACCAAGGCAAGGTCGAATTATCATGGTGATGATCCCAATGTTGCATGGTGATGATCCCAATGCAACATCTAAATTCAACTCAACTAGTCAATCTGAAGTGTGAACTGAAAGAGAATATTCTCCAGGTGGAATATTCTCTCCTAAAATATAGGAGACTGGATAATTCCTAAGTATGACTAATGAAAAAACAAAAACCTTAGGAAAAATAAATCCTAGGTGTGTGTGAAGTAACTCCAACACCCCCCCTAAACATCACTATGGTGAAAATAAAGATTGGGTCCTGGCAACGAGGCCATGTTAGGTACCCAAGTACAAAAGATACACTGAAAATAAAGTGAGGAAAGAGGGAAAACCTCATGGGAAAAACCCCCCCTCAAGGTACAATGTATGTAAAAAAATAAGAACTACAATTGCTAGGCAATTGTGTCCTTCACTCCAAGACGACCTCGCAGAGAATGGAATTTTTGCTCAGTGAAGGTCTGGGTGAAAATTTTTGTCGTATGTTCTGTTGAAGGACAGAACTGTAAGTCCATGATCCCCTCATGTACTAAGTCCCGGATGTAGTGCATGTGGATCTCGATGTGCTTTGTCCGCTGCCTCTGAACTGGATCTCTGAAGAACTTTAGAGTGCTCTGGTTGTCACACCATATGACAATCGGGCGATGAAACTGAATGCCCAACTCAGTGAGAAAATGTTGTAGCCACATAGTCTAAATGGTTATGTTAACTACCCCTTTGTACTCTGCCTCGGCTGAAGATAGAGAAATGGCAGCTTACTTCTTGATCGACCAACAGATAGGCCCAGAACCAAGACTGAGTGAGTAACCAGATGTGAAATTGTGATCAATGCTATCGCCAACCCAGTCGGAATCAGTAAAACCAATGAGATATAATGTAGAGTCTGTTTCATAATAAATCCCAAAGGTGATGGTGCCCTGTACGTATCGAAGGATACGCTTTGCATCTTTCCAATGTAGCTCATGCGGCTCCTGCATGAACCTGGAAACTGCGCCAACTGCATATGAGAGGTTTGCTCTGGAGTTTGTGATATATAACAAGCTCCCCACTATCTATCTATACAGTGTGTTGTCAACCAGTGGAGTCTCCTCACCATCCTCAAGTTTGACTCCTAATAGGAAAGGAGTCGGAGCAGACTTGCAGTCTTTCATGTGAAATCTCTCAAGGAGATCTCATGCATACTTGTCTTGAGACAGTTTGATGCTTGATGCATCCTGACTGATCTCAAGTCCAAGGAATAAGTGTAGTGGACCCATGTCCATTATCAAAAACCTATCATGAAGAATCCTCTTGACTGCAACAATCGCTGAAGGCGAGCAACCGGTGATCAGCAAATCATCGACATACAGAACTAAAAGTAGAAGTGAATCAGTTGTCCTGAGCATGTATACATTCGGGTCTAATTTACAACGTACAAAGTTCTGTGACAACATGTAGGATTCCATCTTGGCATACCATGCCCTCGGAGCCTGCTTGAGGCCATAAAGTGACTTCTTCAGTTGATAGACCAAAGATGAGTCCTGCATAAATCTCTGGGGCTGCTCCATGTAGATCTCCTTAGAGAGATAATCGTGAAGAAATGCATTATTCACGTCCATCTGATGGACTTCCCATCCCTTGCTTACCACAATGGCAAGTGCCAATTGTATGGAATCCATCTTCACTACTGGAATGAAGGTCTCATCATAGTCAATACCATGAACCTGCTGAAAGCCTTTGGCGACAAGCCTGGCTTTGTATCTGCTGATCTATCCATCTGCTGCGCTCTTGGTCTTGTAGACCCATCTGCATCTGACAAGTTTCCTCCCAGAAGGAAGGGGAACCAGATCCTAAGTCTAGTTCTCGAGGAGGGAGTTGTACTCCTCCTGCATGGCGGATTCCCAAAAGGGATTTCTAGCAGCCTTGCCATAAGACTGTGGATCTGAATATTGAACCAAGAAAAGATACCTGGAAGGCAATGGTTCAGTGGCAGTGAGTTCAATAGGAGGCTCCTCGAAATCAGATTGAGTCCTCCTAGTATCGGCTAGATCACCAACGAGATCCCATGCATCCTGAAGAGTAGTTTGTGCCCACTTGGGCCTCTGCTCTAGCTCTGCAACTACATATGGATGCTCTAACTCTGCATTTGACTGTACTGACTCTAAATCTGAATCATCTGAGTCCTCTTAATCATAACTCTTTTCTGAAGAAGAGTCAGCATGTGCATGCTCATCATCTCGGACAGGTGGAAGAGTGAAGGTTTTTGCATGTGACTGTTGAGGTACATGTGAGACACTTTCCTCGAATTGGACACTACGTTGAATGATGAGTCGGTTCGAGGAAATATCAATAAGTCGATATCCCTTCACACCGTCAGGGTATCCAACAAAAATGCACTCAGTTCTCTATGGATCAAGTGCCTTCCTCTTTTCAGAGGGAATCTGGGCCCATGCACGTGAACCAAAAATTTGAAAGTGGGCCACTTCCAGTTTGAGGCCACTCCAAGCCTCATAGGGGGTCTTATCCTTGACAGATCTATGGGGAGATATTTTTTGGATGTATTTTGCACAGTTAAGTGCTTCGGCCCATAGTCTCTATGGTAGTGACTTTGCATGCAACATGCAATATGCCATCTCCTTTAGAGATCGGTTTTTCCACTCAGCAACTCCATTTTGCTGTGGAGTGTAGGGAACTGTATGCTGCAACTGAATCCCTATCGCATGGAAAAGATTATGAATCTCATGATTCACATACTCTCCCTTGTTATCAGTTCGGAGGACTTTGATCTTCTTTCTGAACTGTGTTTCAACCAAATCTTTGAAATCTTTGAGGTGTTGAAAGACCTCAGATTTTTTCCTGAGAAAGTAGATCCAAGTAAAACGTGAGAAATCATCAACAAAAATGAGAACAAACCTCACTTTTTTGATCGATGGATGCGGAAAAGGACCCATGAGGTCACTGTGGATCAGGTCTAAAGGTGCGGAAGCTCGCTGAGACTTTCCTTTGATGAATTTCTCTTGAGGGTGTTTTCCGAGAACACATCCCTCACATACTCCCTTGGAGAAGAGGATGTCTGGTAGACCATCAACTAATCTGTTCTTTCTAAGTTGTTGCATGTATCTGAAATTCAAATGTCCAAACCTTTCRTGCCATAKCCTACTACTTTCATCAGCATGAGTAAGCAGTAAAGAAGAATCAGGTTCAATGAATTCAGAAAATGTATACAATCTAGACTGATGATTTACCTCACTGGTAGCAACYCTAGAGTTGGTTTTCATGTCGTATATGTCCATGGAATTTGGTGTGAATACGAATTTATTTYCGGTGTCATAATTCTTCATCTGATACATGGAGAGAAGGTTCACAGAAAGCTTGGGAACATGCAGCACGTTCTCGAAGCTTTCATTTGTGAGTTCAATCCTTCCTTTGYCGGTGACTTCGACAGAAGAGTTGTCCCCCATCATAATAGGAGGACCTTTGCATGCATCCAAAGAAGAATAGACTACTTATGAGGAATCCATGTGATGTGATGCTCTTGAATCTACGATCCAAGCATCGAGATAGGAGTTGATTGCAATCAAGGCATGTCTAGAATTGCCTTTCTTGGAATTCGGATCTTCTGGCTTCTTCTTCTTTGCACCCACGGGGATGCGATCTCCAAGGTTGTTTTTCTGAAGTATTTGAGACATCATATCTATTTGTTTTTTCATGCATGCAAATTCTGAATGGAATCCTTTGTGAAAGTATGTGCATTTTTCTCATTTTCTTCCCTTTTCTCCTTTAGATCTGGAGGCATCGATGAAGGGTTTTGTGTACCCTTCCTTCTTCGTATGTGCATGATATTTCCTCTTATCTTTATATTTAGATTTCTGATATTTGTGGCTTCCATCATGTACAGTGACTGCATGCGCCCTTGGGCCTTTGATTGCACCCATGTTGATGAGCTTGGTTTTCTCTTGTGTCAGGGATTCGATAAATTCCTCAAGAGAAGGCATCTTCCAGGTGGCTCCAGAGGCAAATTTGACAGTATGGAATGTAGATACAAATATTGAGAATTCAGGACCAATCTTGGAGAGAATGGTGAGAACCATTTGTTTCTCCTCCTTCGATTTATCAACCCTGCAAGCTTTGAGTTGCGACAGTAAATCCTTGAATTTTGTAAAGAAATCTTGGATATTCTCGAATATTTTTGGATCTAATGTGAGCAAATCCACCTCCATCATGTGTCCCCTCATCCCATCATGTTTTCCAAAGAGCCCTTCCAAGATGGTTCAGGCCTCATTGGAAGTCTTACAGGAAGATATATGAAAAAGGAGATCGAGAGAAATAAGACTGCAAATTGTTCCCAGTGCCTCATTGATCCATGTGGATATTGGTGGCCACCCACCTATTTCACTTGGACCCCCACCATTGCTTCTTTCAGTTTTTCAATTTCCGCATAGTTTATTATTTTTAGCAGTTTTTCGGGTCCTGAACTTCCGAAGTCGTTTTGAGGCCTTAAACGACGTTTTTTTGGGAAAACGGGGAGCAACATGGATCATAAATCAATGTTTCTCACCCAATAGTTGTATTCCTCAGATAGATCTTTCTAACGAGGTATGGAACGTGTCAAATGGAGATCGTATGCCAAAGTTACGTCCCCGGGAAGTTGATGTACCAACTTACCCAAACGAGGCCCATAGTCTTGGCGTTTCATCTCCTAGGGTTAGGTCTTTCGATGTTTAGGGTTTTCCATTATTTCTCAATAATAATAGGCCTTCGAGCCTCATTGTAAAATAGTTCAGAGGCCAGTATCCGCCACATCTCTTCTCAGAGATAAGCTATCAACGCCCTAGCTAGTTTATTTCCATTTTGTCTGTAAGCATATTTCAGTCATTTGTTATTAATTAAATGAAGTCTTATTTCCGTTGCATCTCTGCGTTTATGTGTATTTTTGTATTTCATTGTGTTCCTACATAAATTTGGATCAGTGGTATCAGATCGGTTTGCTCATTCTCGATCCTTCTTTGCATGTCCCAAACAAGGTCGGGGTATAAGGAGTTGGGGCTCGATCTGGTTGAACCTTTGCAAGATCAGCCTCGCAAAACCCGACAACCTCCCATGGGGGAAGAAAAGAAAGATGGGGAGCTGGAGATCCTATCAACATTTTGCTCAAGGAGGCCCTCGAGAAATAAAGGAATGCAATGATGGACAACTTTGCCCAGATTCTTCAACGGATTCCCATTGGTGGTGCATTGACATCCAACAGCCACTCTGGAGGCGCCACTCCTTTTAAGGTACAAGTAAACTTTGACATTCCCATATTTGAGGGCCAAATAGATGCAGATGTCATAGATAGATGGTTGAATCTATTAGAAGGATATTTCTCGGTTCGTGACTTTTCCAACCGAGAAAAGATTATTTTCTCAGTCCTCAAAGTCGCCCCCCATGTTAAGGACTGGTGGGAAACCTACTTGGAGCAACAGGGTGAGGGAGAACCCTCTCTATTCTTGGCCGCACCCACTTGGAATTCTTTCCAAGATGCCATCAAGGAACAATATTATCCTGTGGGGAGATATGAGGACAAATACATACAATGGACTACGCTACGGCAGCAAAGGGACCAAGATGTGCATGAGATGACGAATCGGTTTCATACCCTACGCACAAAGTTGGGTATCAACTATTTAGAGAAACAT